>JAHWFO010070218.1:697640-720353 GCA_023313115.1 Rhysida immarginata | reverse complement strand
CCTCTCCCCTCTGCTTAAAGACCTCATTATTGGTAGAAATAGGATTAACAAGGGTCGACTAATGATGATGTAAAAATGTATGTCGTTTCAGTTATCAGGCCTTCTGTCTAGGAGGTGTTGACCAAACGCACGACAACTAAACTCACTGGCGATGAAGGATAACGTGCAAGCACCGAGCGATGCGCAACATCCAGTGCAAATCGTGCGCAATGGAGAATTCACCTATTTTATAAACAATTTTTCGATAAGAGTTTCAATTTCAATTTCGTTCCGATCATCTTTCAGTTACGTATTTTCATTTCGGTTAAGTATTTTGATTTATGCTTGTGAAAGGTGATTCCTGATCCTTTTTCGTGTCTATTTGTACAGTTGTACGCGGAACAACTTTGAGGAATGATTTTGAATTAATTATTCCTTGGGCCTAAAATCGTCAAAAACAAAGCAACCAGACAGCTAAATATTCCACGGCTCACTCCTGCCCAGAACTGTCATGGCTTCAAGTTGGCTTCACTTTGGTGGCGATTTTAATAATAGGATTCGGAATCTACTTTTAATATACGTCATTGCGGTCATCGATCGCCATTTTATCTTCAGCCAGGCGAAGTCAGTTACATGTTGGAGCACATAGCTTTTCCTGGTTTCTTAGTGTTGATTAAAAAGAATTAAGATGCTTAACTTCTGCTTTTTTGTTTTGCCATTAGGGACGCGGGTTTAGATAAAAGGGAAATTAGGTGCCTTAGAAATATAACAATTCAGTTTTCCACTATGCTAAAATGGGGAAATAATTGTTTGGAAAACAAACATTGAATAAATCATATAGCAATTCCTAACTTTTCCATTTTCAATTTTTTAAGATATAAAAATTTTTAAAAATAACTTAGCTGCTTGTTCATTTTTGAATAGAAATAATTACAAAGGCATTAAAAGATATTCTTCATAGAGCAATGAACTTCAAGAGAGAGTTCATTAAACACACGAATGAATGTTTTCTTTATAAGTTGCTTTAGGTAACTTTAAAGATAAAGCTAAGGATAAAAATAAAGACATCATTATTTTCCTAAGTTTCTGAACTGACATATAAATATGAATATCTCAAAAGATTCTTTAATGAGATTTATTTTCTCTAAGTATGTATTTGTATTCAACCAAATCATTTGGTCGATGCACGTTTGCCTTTTCCGTGATATTTATTTTTGATTGAGGAATTTTTTTTATTTAAGATGTTTTTATCTTGTTATATTGGGCCCGAAGTTTCGTTGAGCGTTCTTTTTACAGTGCTATATTTAAATCAATCGCAAAGGATACATTCAATTATTTATGAAACAGACATTTTGCTTTATTCAAGCTTACCTGTCCGAAATGGAAGAAAACGGAAATATTCGTCTCTGCATTGACATTTTTGTCTTTACCCCTGTGGCACATTTTTCTTATTAAAAAAATGAAATTGAACAGTCACGTTAAATTTTTTTATATATACCAGATAGGAAGATTTCAATTTTTTATCGCATTTATTTCACAAATGATAACTTTTATTGCGGTTCCTCAGGAATTTATCCCATTTTATGCATTCTGCCTGTGGGTGCAAAGAACCAATATTTTCAGCTCCTGTCCGTCTGATCTGCCTTATCTGCCCGCTAGGTGCAAGGCGTAAACCATTCGATGAAACTGCTTTATATGAGATCTCTAAAAATATATTGAAACATTTTTATATAGCTTCAATATTGTTACAGAATATGCCATTTTAAACGATTTTGATTGCAGTTCTACTTTTGGAGTATGAATAATACTGGGTATCTCCAAAGTTTTTCCCCCGATGTTTCATCTAACATCGATTAGCTCCATTATACCAAACCATGTCGGACTGCAAGGACTCAATTCTTTATGTCAGAAAATGCAATACAAGAGAAAAATCTCATCGACGACTATACTTATCTCATCTCGAGAATGTGCCATGTTGTACTGCAAGCCCTCACTTCTTTATTTTGTGAATCTATCTTAGCTGATTTTTATAATGAACATAAAATAATGACTGGAAACCTTCATAAACCATTCAGAGAATTTAAAGAATAATAGTTACACTATTTGGTATAATTTTCTATTGCATCCATTTACATGTATAAACCAATATTACAGATATTAGCCCACAGTTTTTCTTTACATAATCAGTGTTACTACTGCTAACGCTTACTTCTTAAAAAGCTATCTTAAAAAATCATCTTTCCCAGCAATCATTAATTCGGTAGTGTTGCACTAGCTTTTATTTGTAAGTTATTGTTTTTTGGGTTGAAAGTTGCTGCTATGTTTTTGTTATAAGGTGTAAATTGTTTATGAATAAAGATAGCTGTTATTTTCTCACGTATTACTCGGTCAAGATCTCGTGGGGGCTGAAATACACTGAGTGACCAGATTATTATGACCACCGGAAATGTGTAGTCAAATTAGCTATGATTTCGCTAAAGGCCAGACCATTATAAATAGGGAAGCAGGTTATTTAACACGCCAGTAGAAGTGATTTGTTTCTGAAGATATGGGTAAGCGACGCGATTTAAGGTCGACGCCTTTGAAAATGGGATGATTTTTGGCGCTCGGAGCCATGGAGTGAGTATTAGAAAAACAGCTGCATTGGTTAAATGTTCAAGAGCAGCTGTTGTTAAAGTGTTTAAAGACTGGACTGTCAGCCGGAAAACTGGGTGTGAACGTGCAAGGTGCGGCCATCAGCAACTAACTAATCAATGTTCGGGCAGAACGGAGAGTAACAAGACTCTACAAGAAAACAGAAGGGCATCAATGAATCAAATTACTGTAGACCTTAATCAGGGATCCTCTTAAATGATCCCAGAAAGCAGATTCGGATTTAGAACATAAAAAATACAACAATAAGGCAGATTCATTCTAAAGATTTTTTCATCGTTAGTCTGTGTAATCGAACAGCGGAGTGTTTTCTGCAGTCAACAAGATACGTCTCCAATTCAACAGGAACACAAGGATTGGACAGTCGAGCTTTGGAAAGAAGTCATGTAGTCCAATGAATCACGTTTCCAGTTGCAACATGCAGATGGCCGAGTGAGAATTTGGCGGGAACAGCATGAAAGCAAGGATCCCACATGCACGTGTACAACCCTTCAAGCTAGTGGGGGCAGTATTCCTGGCATGATTTGGGGCATGTTTTCCTAGCATGTTTTGGACCCTTTATTTCGCTGTGTGGAACAGCGTTGAATAACACAATATACCTAAGTATTGTTGCTGATCAAGTTCTTCTTCATGTTGACATCTTATCCCAATGAAGATGGCTTTTTCCAACAAGACAATGCGCCATGCCACGGTGCTCGTATTGTGCAGGAGTGGCTTCAAGAACTTGAGGGAGAGTTTACATTGTTTAGGTGGCCCCCACAATCACCAGATCTCAAGCCAATTGAATATTTCTTGGAGGAAGTTGAAAGAGCCACAACCATCAAAGCTCACACAACTGGGCAGTGCTATTCCGATCATGCATGGTGTCAGATTCCTCGCATCACCTTTCAACATTTCTTGGAGTCAGTGCCAAGAAGAATCGCCGGAGTATTGAAGCCAAAAGGTGGTCCAACGAAGTACTGGTGAGGTGGTTATAGAAAAGCTATCTCTACGCGGTTTCCAACAAAAACTCTCAAAGTGTTTGTGACTTTCGACAATGAAACCGATTCTATAGTCTATCCAGCCTTAGTTTGCGCGAAATGTGATGGCCGTTTCAATTGTTGGACATCGTTATAAACAATACATAACAATTGAAATGTCCATCACATTTCGCGCAAACTAAGGCTGGATGGACTATAGCATGCAACGTATCAAAATCACAATGGCGACTCCTGAGCGGAAAGCAATGTGTGTGCTAAAGTTATGAGAATTAAAATCTCTGGTTAAAGTTCAACGACGTTTCCGTTTGGAATATGAGGAAGACCCACCTGTAAATTGCTGGCTCAAACCATTTTAAGCAATAGGAAATGTGTTGCGCTTGAAGAGCATCGCGGTTGAATGAAAGTGCTGCATAAATTACAGAAGCGTTCGCCATAGCCCAGCGAAATCAATGTGCCTCGCAAGTTTGGAACTGAACATTCCAAGGAGCACTATCAAGGTTTTGCATACTCGTTTGAAGCTGTATCACTATAAAATTCACAATATTCATCAACGGAAAAGGACGAGTAGCCGCGACGTTTTGCGTTCGTAGTAGCAATGTTTGACAGAATCGACAATGAATATGCTTTTCTTTCCAAGATTGATTATAGTGATGAAGGGGATCGGAAAATCACGTGTTACACACGATAATAAGCGGGACAGCGGGAAAGTGAACGTGCGTTGCGTACTGTCGCGAACGGAGGTGATAGGACCGTTATTTTTCTGCGGAAAAAACAGTGAACAGCAGAAATTACCTGGACCTGCTTGAAATTACGCATTGCCAATGATAGAGGAACATTATCCAAACGTGTTTTTCCAATAGGATGGCGCATTATCCCAGTGGGAACTTGTCGTTCGGAAGACTCTCTATCACCATTTTCCAAACAGATGGATAGGACGTGATGGCCCGATCTTGTGGCCGCCACTTTCAATCAATATAGCCCCTCTTCGACTTTTTCCTGTGGGGTATGTTAAGGAGAAAGTGTATAGTCAGAAGGTAAACGACTCCTGAAATGCGCCGGCGAATCGTCCAAGTATATCATCCATCATCCAGGAAATGCTCAATAGCACTTGAAAAGAGAGATTGAGTACCGCCTAGATATTTTACGGGCCACAAAAGGAGCTTATATCGCGGTGGACTGATTCGTGGTGACATGTCTATATAAAATCTTTGAGAGTTTCTGTTTTCAATATTGCAGACCGCAAAGAGACAGCTTTTCTAGTTATAACGTTATGAACGTTTCTAATGATATTAATAATTTAGGCTGCATCCTCTATTTTACCCTTGATCATAAAGGCTTGAAACCACCCCTTCTACTCCATCATCAGTGTGCTATTGTACTATAGCACAGGCCAGCAATGAAAAAATCATCTTGAATGAATTTGCCTTATTGTTGTGGTTTTTAGTGTGCTGAGTCCGAATCTGCTTTTAGATATTTTCTGTCACGTCACGTTTCCAAGTTATGCACAAAGAGACTTCAGTGTTAAAGTAATGGATGTGAAAAGAAGCGGCTCAGTGTTAAAATATCCATATTTTTGGACCACAAAGAAATTTATCAAGCCCCATTGAAAAATATAAAAGTGCTTCATTGAAAAATAAGAAATCTGTGGGTGAGAGAAAAAATTAAGATCAGATACGGATTTAGCATAAAAAATCTATAAGAATCAGCTCTTTGGTGGCCTGTGTAATTAATCATCTTTCAGTTCGATGCATTTTTATTGGTGGAGGTAAATATTCCAGACGGGTCTTGAGCCCACCGCAACATTTTTTATTTAAGCATTTAACAATATGCATCAAATTTGCATCAAATTTAATGAGATTCGTGTACAAATAGTTTCGCTGCGCTGATCCTCTTGATTCTGCCACCGCCGTATCAAATAGTTACTTAAAAATTATTTTCTTATCGCGGATATCACTCTCTAAAAAAATGATACATTATGAGTGTATAGAAATAATACAGCGTGTTCCAATATAACACTTGATCACGTATATTTCAGAAATGCGGCATAATGTTCACAATTACACACACACACACACACACACCTACACACACACACACACACACCCACACACACACACACACACACCTACACATACACTAACAAAAGTTTGTTTTTTTTTAATTGTGCGCGACAGTCCAAAGGTAAACGATGTGGGACCGTTTTTCTTTGCAGAAGCCTCAATAACCTCCACTGTTTATCTGAACATATTGGAGCAGTGTGTATTTCCACAGGTCGAAGAACTGCAACCTGACATCAGGCTGCAGCAGGATGGTGCCCCTCCTCACTGGGCCTTGATCGTTAGGAAGGCTTTGGACGACACATTTCCAGATCGCTGGATTGTCAGAGGAGGACCCATTAAACTCTGTTAAACGGCTACAAAAACTAAAGGTGTCTGAACATTAAGCCGCAAACCGCACCTTTCTACCTATCCTCATTTCTGAAATACACGTGATCAAAGTTCTAAAGATCATTTTGGAACACTCTGTATAGTTGCTTTTCCAGGTTAATACTTACACGATTTTTCCAGTTTAACTAGTTTAAATTCTCTCTAACAAATATGAATTTAAAATTTATTTGCGTTAATTTTCCACATTACGTTATTTCACGACTATGATTGTTATTATAAAAACAAGCTTACCGGGCCCCGCCCAGCCGGGGTCGTAACCAAGCCGCAAGGATTAATTATGATGTTAGGCATCAATGACGTCCTTAAATACAATATTTTTGATAAAAGTTCCTTTGTTGTTCTCCAGTTGAGGATCAGAGATCACAACTTTTACATGCTGTTTGGAGGTACATCGTGAGAGAGCTACATACATGTAGCCCTGAGTAAATACTTCATGGCGCAGATAGATTCCCAAACGCTGGACCGATTGTCCTTGTCCTTTATTCTATGTCATGGCAAATGCAACTTGGACTGGGAACTGTCGACGTTTCAGCATGAAAGGCATGCGCTCGTCTTCACTGATGAGTGATACGGGAAATGAATACGCGTTCTCCCTTTCATGCTCCAGTAAGAATCTTAGCGCAGGGTTCGTACGGGTCATGAAAAACCTGGAAAGTTCTGGAAAATCAATGGTTTCTGACTTAAGTTTTGGAAAAGTTTTTTTGAACAGATTTAATGTTTACTTAATAATTATTTATAAATGATATGAATATATTATTCTTAAAAATATAGAAGATTATGGTCATGAAAAATGTATTCAATTGTCTTGAAAAGTTTTGGAAAAGTCATGGAATTTTATCTTTGATCAAATGTACGAACCCTGGTAGCGTCAATACAACTTCTAGTTAGCCGACATACTTTTAGGCGAGTTCCATTGCACAAACCCTGCTCTCCATTTATATTTCGAATTAGGATGATTGGTGCAGAAACACACAATGTCAGTAGATGCGGAGGCATGACTGTCAGATTCATTCCATTGAACAGTTCTTATTGATAGTGTCTCATCTAGTCCTTCTTTTTCATGGACACCATCAATAGAACGATAGACATATTGTTCACCCGGAAGCTTCCGCATGACCTCATCGTTGATCTCATTTACATCTACATTCAATGGAGCAAGAATGGTTCGGTCACAGAAATAATCATCTTCTGAAAGTCTCTGCTCCATGTCACCGTATACGCAATCTACTATGAGTGCAGCCACCTCGTTTGAAGTATGACAATTGTATCTTCGTAAATCAGTTCTGACAGACTCGAAGATCCGCAGCCGCAAGTTTTCATTTGTGCCAATTTCTAATCCAACTGACCGAAACAAACGTGCAAATTGATTTACTTTGTGTAGAATTTGTTCAATTGTAGTCACTATATTGTGGTCTAGACCATCCATGATGGAGGACCTAGTATGTGCTGCAATGTGTAAATCAGTGTCGTAGATATAAATCTGTGCAAATGAAGGTCTTCTCTCCTGTGGAGGAAGTAGTGAACCAATACGATGACACATGGTTCCTTGTATCCGGAAGATGTAGATGCCATCTCTCCCATTTGCTAAGTCTTCATCAAGCTGCAAGTTCTTAGAGGTGGAAGCTCCCTAGAGATGTGAATGCAAATACCATATGGTATGCACGTACAGGTATTGGACATTGAAATTGAAACACCTTCGCAAATAGCACTGGATACCCCCAGGGCTGAATAGAACCTTCTGCTAGGTAATTAATCGTATGCATATCAATGAATTACGTGTCAGAGTTCTTGGTAGTCACTCCAGTAGAAAAGTTCGATAGGAAGCTTCAAATTGTCTGTGCAGAGCGCTATAATGGGAGACATATCCAACTTCAAAAGAGGGCAGATTGTTGGCGCGCGTCTAGCAGGTGCATCTGTGTCCAAAACTGCCACACTTTGTGATGTCTCACGTGCTACAGTATCCAGGGTGATGTGTGCATATGAACAGGAAGGACGAACCACTTCCAGGAGGAGCAACTGCAGGAGAAAACGGAAGTTGTCGGAAAGAGACGTCAGGACATTGACCAGAATTGTTGCACGAAAGCGGAAAACCACCGCAGCAGAAATCACCGCAGAAATGAATACACACCTCCAGGAACCTGTGTGCACGAAGACAATCCGTCGTTACCTGCATAAATCCAACATCCATGGCAGGATTGCTATACCGAAGCCTTTCATCAGTAGTACAAATGCCTCCAAGCGGGTTCAGTGGTACCGGACGCATAAAACCTGGACGTTGGATGACCTCAAACGCGTCATATTTTCGGATGAGTCCAGCTACACTGTCTTCCAAACAACAGGGAGGGTATTCGTCTGGAGGAGCCCCTCTGATGCCTACAACCCAGACTGTTTGGCAGTCACAGTCAAACACGGAGGTGGATCAGTAATGGGTGGATCAGTAATGGTTTGGGGTGCAAACTGTGCAGGACCTCTACCGATCCTTCCCAGTCAAACGTGTTGCTGCTGTGCTGGCTGCCCACGGTGCTCCAACACCTTATTAAATAAAGATTTTGGATTTCTACCAGGTGTTTCAGTTTCAATGTCCAATACCTGTATCTTCTCAATGAAAACGTGATCTTGAAATAAATTCTTAAGATCTTCTGGTGGAGATTCAAATGCAGGAAGACTTACTGCACCTTTCTGACAACAGCATGCTGGGGTTTCCATCTTCCACTTGTAACAGTGTTGACATTGAACATTCATTGGTTGATATTTCGCGGACTCTTCGTGATATTTGCTCTTCCGTTCGTTGAGATTCGTTAATGAATGCACGGCGATTTGCCTCACGCTTTCTGCCATTTTCCCGTATTCTTTCTCTTTCAGTTTCAATCATCGAGGTTCTTCGTTGTGCCTCATGAACTCTCTTATGCACTCGTACTCTTTCCTTTTCTGTCTCCGTCATTGATACTCTTCGTTTGGCTTCACGTAATCTTTTGACACACACACAAGGCGGATACTAACTTTATTATATATGATGATAATAATGATGATGGAAACAATGTTTTCAATTTCAATTTTCAACAAACGCAAAAATACTGATTCTTAAAATCCAAGATGGAAACAATGATGATTACATTGTGATCTGGACCAATGAATACCTTCATTGGCACACACACACACACTTTATTATATATGATAAAAATAAAATCTATGTATTTCCGTGACGTTACGTTTGGTCTGATCTGCTGTCACTTCAATGCCCGAGGATGCGGGTTCGACCCCGGCCGAGGGCGACGAGGATTTCTTCAGGGGGAAAATCCTGAGATCACGCACTTCCTTCGGAAGGGAAGTAAAGCCGTTGGTCCCGTGTAGTCGTTTGCCGGCTGCACGTTAAAGAACCCTTGCGAGGCAAAATTTGCGGCCCCTATAACGCCGTCCTGAAATGACCATGGCAGTTGAAAAGGACGTTAATAACAAACAAACCAAACAAAACCTGTCACTTCATATATTATGATATTTGGGAATTTGCCCCCATCCACCCTTATTTCATATATATTTTAAGGCGAACCAGAATCAAAGTTCACATATTGATAAATAATATAGAGTTTTCAACTTTAGGAAAACATATTAATTAAATTAATTATTTAATTACAAAGTAATATTAATCGTGATGAAAACATTAATGCGATATACTGAAGATTTAATGTGAAAAAAACGATAATAAAGATGGACAATAGAGAGTAGGTTAAATTTAAAATACGAAATTGAAATAATAAAACTCGCTAAAATAAAAGCTCAAAAATAAAAGGGTCTAGCATTCTTTCATGCACTGTAAATAAAAGAAAATTGTTTCACTGAGCAATTTAAAAGAAAAAAAAATTATAAAGATATCCTCTTAGGATTCAACACTTTTTCTTTGTCATTTCTTTTCTTTGCTAATTTTTTATAGGCTCCAGTTTCCTTCAACTTATCACTAAGATCCTTTTCTCGCAGCTTTTACGGGCGTCGTTTTCTTTCTTCTATTTGCTCGCTCTTTCAGTTTCTCCTGTTCCGGTCCAGATTTGGTGTTTCTCATAGCGGGCTGCTGACGGGCGTCTGTTTCTCATTTGCCAATGAATTTCCATTAAAGATCCTCGTCACACGCTGGGATCGAATCTTTGTCACTCCCACCCTCACAATAGCGGCTCCTTTTGCAGAAAACTCAACGACAATACGGGCAAGACAATAGTGGAGGCGATGAGGAAAACCGTCACTGTCGCTACCGAAAAATGTCATATTTATCGAAATTCGATATTCTCACTTCCTTCTTATCAGCAGAAAGTATTCAAAAGGTATCTAATTTCAGTTGACGAAACATAAAAATGAGAAAAGCTCAATATGAGGAAAGAAGAAGAAATAATAAAAATTGAAGAAGGAAAAAATATCCTCAAGTCTTCCATGACATCAGAATACACAAACACACACACATACAAATAGACATAACCAGCCATACGCACGCACACGTACACACAAACACACAACTTGCATTCGATAACGCTTTCATGATGTCGATTCTGAAGTAATTAGCAAGACGGGTTCTGGAGGAAATTTCAAATGTGACGAGAGACAATTGAAAGTGACTTCGCCTTATCTGTCTTGCGGTTTTGCATCGTAATGCAAAATTTAAGAAAATGTTCCTTTCTCGCCAACGAAAAACCTTGAAGGTAGAAATAAAACTAAAGAGAATAAAACCGGTTAGTAAAATTGAAGATCGTTTCAGCGGATGTGAATTCTATTACAAATTTATTTGATTGCATGCAAAAACTTTTTGATATAAACATATAATATTTAGAACTTTTTTCCTTCAATTTATTTTTCTCTATTAAGAAATATGGCTTGCATATTAAACTGGGGTATTTTGATCGCCAGCAATTTAAAAAGTGAACAAGTTTTTAAAATAACTAAGACCTGCCGTTACAGTAAAATGTATTAATATGTACATGTAAAATGTTTTGGAGTACACTTATATAATGAGTTGCTTTTACTGAAATGAGGTATGCTTTAGAAAATGAAGAAAATGAAATTATTTAATATTATTTTCTTTTATTATAATTATTATCTGCAGTCTATTCAATATGTATGAAACTTACTAACACTGCGAATATATGTTCTTATTAGAGTTAAAATTGTATAATATATGCTCTTTCAATTGCACGGCCTTAGGCTATTATCTATATATATAATTTAGTTGTATGTCCGGATGTATGTATGTCCAATTCTCTTTCCAGAGCTTTCTGAAGCCGTCTGATATCGCAGAAAGCTGAAATTTGGCATAGTTAAAGTATTTTTGCTCCATTGGTGCAGGACGGAGCCAGATTTTTGATTTTCGGTTTGTGGGCGGTGGGCGTGGCTTTGGAATTTAGGTCGATTTGATACATTTTTAGGGTCAATTATGACAAAAAACGTCGTAGGATACTTCGTAATACCGTCAATAAAGTTCAAGGTCAAACCCTGGATAAGGTGGGGATATATTTACCAAAACCAGTTTTTGGTCACGGGCAATTGTACGTTGCCTTTTCAAGAGTGAAAAACAAAAATGATGTAAAGGTGAAGGTGAAACATGTAGATGGAAAACAGGGTATGCTAAAAAAGGGTTCCAATTCAGTTTTTTCAAAAAATATTGTTTTTAAAGAAGTATTATGAATTATAGTGAAAATATAATGTCCAGAACTATGTTTAAGTGTTTTCTTTTTGTACATATTCTTTAGCTTTATTAGACAAAATAAATTGTATTAAACCATTGAAAACTATTTTTAATTTTATTAATTTTATATATATGTAATGTATAAACTTTTTAAAACATATTTTTTGCCGGGCAGGGACAGGCTTTCATTAACGTACCCGAACTGACTTTTCGTTGAGATTTTTAACACGTATGGAAGTGGATGATGCATGGCCATGGCAAATTTTATGGAGTGATGAGGCACATTTTTATTTGAATGGTGATATCAATACCCACAACTGCCGTGTTTGGGCTGCATCAAATCCACAAGTGTGTCTGCCAACTCCTGTGCATTCACCGAAACTAACAGAATGGTGCGGCTTTACTGCTTCTTTCATCATCGACCCGTACTTTTTTGAAGAAATCCGTCCCCGTGGACCGGTGCACGATATGTTCCGTCAATTCTGCCAGGTATGCCGATCTGCTTGAGAATTTTGTGATACCAATATTGCAGGAAAAGTGTTGTCTGGATTCTACCATTTTTATGCAGGATGGTGAGCCACCGCACATCGGATGTCAGGTGCAGTAGATCTTGCGAGAACTTTTTTCAGACAACAGAATAATTAGTCGTGCATTTCCCATTGTATGGCCACCCAGGTCGCCTAATCTCAACCCTGTGATTTTTGGATATAGGGCTATTTGAAAAGCCTTGTGTATCAAGCACATGTTCCTGACCTCTCAACCTTAAAGGATCAAATAACGTTACATATCAGACTAATTAATGCAGATATGCTGCGAGCTGCCGTAGAAAATGTCGTGTACCACATGCAGCTATTGGAACAGCGCACTGGTGGTCATATTGAAACACATTTGTAATTAAAAATAAAACATTGTTTATTGTTATTACCAAAGTTGGTTTGTACGGTATTTGTTCATTTGACAATTAGGTATTCATCGTTTTCTTGAAATAAGCGCCCCCTATGGCGATTTTTGGTACTATTTTTTTTTTTGGCAGAAATCGAAACTGCATGTTCCACTAAGTATATACACCAAAATGTACTGCATATGGCCTAATAGAATTCCCGCTAGCGAGCTCTGAACACCTCACGTTATTTCTTGCCCACCCGGTATATTCCTTTACCAGTTCTTATAACGTTCACGTGTCTGAAGCTTTAAATATATGAGCAAGCGGCCAACGATGCCCTTATGGGCTGCACAGCATTCATGTTTGCGAAATGTTAACTAATTTTTTTCTCCTTAACCAAGGATTCTATTATAGTTCTTTTTGTAACGCGAATCACTCACAAACGCCATTTTAACAAATTTGTGTAGCTGCGCTATCTGTTGGAATCCTATGGCATTTCGTAAACAAACGCCGGAAACCTCATAATGGTGCTCAATGAAATTGCATCACCCCTGATAGTCCGGATTTTAGATTGATCCATGGACGTAAATCAAGTTGCCCCTCTCTAAATCAAGTATATTTATACACGAGGGTCACTTACAAAGTCATAGCAACTATTTTTTACAGGCGAATATGTTGTTACACAAATATTTCATAATATACTTATGAAAATACACAACAGTTTTTACGAATAATGTCCGCTAGATGGGTTATCAGGGAGTATTGTAGACAAGGGAGAAGAGTAAAAATAAAAAAATCATCTACCGAAATAATGTTGAGCACAATAGTCTTAATGTTGAGATGGAAGTACTAGATTATCCCCCTCCCCCCTTACTTACCCGATCTGTCACCAAGAGATTTCGACATGATACTGAAATTGAAAGCTCCATTGCGTGGGAGACGCTTTCCTGTACGAGATGACAACAGCAATGCAGTGCGACGCGAGATTACTAGATTGGCAGCGAACGTATTGATTGCCTTGAGATTACTTCGAACGTTCTTAATGTGCATGCATAACAGTATTACGTTAGATTGTGTTTTTTTTTATTTTCACTTTTCGCGCTAGCCTACATACTTCCTAAGTAACGCATGTAACAAACATTATTGGTTAAAGTACAGGGTGAGTTTTTTAAAAGTGGCTCGGCGCGACCTACTGCGCACTAAGTTTTCAATTGACTTGTCATTCATGTGATATTGCGCAGTTGAGAGAGTGACATTGGTGTGCATGGTAGTCGTTTGAGCGAAGTGGCGGAGATGGTGTTATCTCTGCAATAGCGCATTTTTGTGGTAGAGCACTATATACGGCATGGGCCATGGAAACAGTGTGTAGATGAGTTTAAAATTAATTTTCAAGTTGGTGCTGTACCTGCAAAACCTTCTGCTAAGAGTGCAATGCAAAACTTAATTGCGAAATGGCATGTAACGGGATCAGTACTGAATGCAAAGAAAGTGCCCAAAAGGACGGTCCGTACGACAGCAACCATTGCTGCTGCTGAAGAACGTCATCACGGCGGCTGTCTCAGCAACTGGGTTTGTCTCAGTCAAGTGCAATGAAGATCATGAAACAGGATTTACAATTACACCCCTTCAAAATGACCACTGTGAAGAGGGTTCTGAGCACCATTGCTCCGGACGTGCTGGAGGATGGTTTTGTGTTCCTCTCATATAAAGCGTGGTTCATCTGTCCGGTTACGTCAACTCACAGAACATACGCCTCTGGTCTTCCGTCAATCCGCATGTGTTCATGGAGTCTCCACTGCATCCAGAAAAAATTGGACTGTGGTGTGCTGTCTCCGCCTGCCGCATCATCCCTATACTGACCGTAACTGTGAATACTGACCATTATGTGTACAGCATCTTCAACGTGTTTGCCGCACAACCTACTGATGACGAGCGTGCCAATGTTTACTTTCAGCAAGATGGTGCAACAACCCATTCTGCACACGCAACATTTGCCTCGAGGTCAATGGAGGACACTTCCAGCACCTACTCTAGGTTATTTGCACTGATCTTTGATCATTGTTATCTCTTTTCATGCTCATTTATACACGCTGTTCACCTGGCCACTTTTAAAAAACTCACCTTGTATATTGTGTATTTTCATATGTGTATTATAAAAAGTGTGTATAAGAACATATTTGCCTGCAAAAATAATCCTAAGTGACTTTGTAAGTGACTTTCATATAAAATACTTGATTATGCGTAGAAATAAGATCAGCACGAGGAATATTTAAAGTATTGGTATTGGCTTTATTCCGCAAAGATGGAGCTGGTATTTGGTGCACTGTTGCCATGTAATTTTCTTAAATAAGAATTCGATATGACCTCCCCTCAACAAGATATCATGGAATGGTTGTGCAAGATTCAGGCTTTTTTTGCATAAGCTAATTCTAGTATGTAAATGAGATGTTGTCATATTAAAGGCAAGGAAACGGCAATTAGATTTCAGCAATAGGAAATTTTGAAATTTCACTAGTACATGTGGCATGTACAATTTCACTATTATATTTTATTGTTCACTCAAAAAAAAGAGGATTACTCGTATGTTCAGGTAAATAAATCCAAATTTAACCTAAATAAAGCAAACCTTTTTATAAATTGTCTATAGAGCATAGTTTTACATAAAACATGCAATGGTTTTATAATAGAAGTTTAAGTTTCTATGTGCTCGTATGACGGATAAATAGATACCAATCATTTGATGACCTAATTAAGCAACTGCTTCGTTAGCGTCAGCTCACTTACTTCTAGAACTTTATAAGTAATCATATCAATCTGCCTGAAAACTTGAGTTACGAATAGGGACTAATGTAAAATGCTGAATACAATAGCTCGGCCGTGATGGTTTCTACAGCAACCTTAGAATCGCAGATCAATAAACTTGCTCAACTCTTTGATGCTACATGGACAAAGAAAGACACCAATCCTGAAATGTTTTAATACTAAAGGGAAACCGTAGATTTAATAATGCGTTTAGAAATAATTTCATTTTATATAAGAAACGTGTTTACAGTATGCGAATGAAGGAAGCAGTATGGTGTTTACTATATCGATAAGGATTTTATTAGTCATGAATAATAATTGCATAATTATCGTATATCCCTTATATGACTTCCTAATAAGAAGGGCAGAAAGACAATAACTGGCCCTAAGCTGAATAAACGATTAAATAAGTATTTATTCACTGAAATTAATCTGAAAAGTGAATTGAAAGTGAATTGTTCTTAAAAAGTGTTATCACGTAATGAAATAGGGTACGTAGCGGTGAATTCGAACATTTCGCGCAAAATGAATTATAAAAAATTTCTTTTTCAACTAATGTGTCCAATTATGGAACCTGAAATAGATGGTACAGGTTTACAAAGAAAAAATAAAATATGAAATTTCAAACTCAAATCTTTAATAGGAAAAAAATTAAAATATAACCTCCATCATCATTCCAATTCACATCAAAGGTGCGGGTGATTTGGAATATTACAAAATATGCGTATAATTAAAACTTATTAAACAAGACAACACTGAAATCTAAACTATCTGTTTTAATTGCAATTGCCACATTTTCCTAATATGCCAACACAGAGTTCATGGAAACCTGTTTTGCATTTGATGCATTGAATCCACTGTTTAAATTGCTTTGATGTTGGATCGTAAAAATTACGACCACGGAAGCCAGAAATGTTTTCATTTTCTTGATCTTTTTTTCATTTTTCATGTTTCTCTGTTTTCTGGTATTTGTTTATTTTCTGCTTTGCTAATGATCATCTAATTGTCAAAATAGTTGCAAAAATGCTTGTTTTCCTTTTTCTGGATGATTCAAGTTTGTTGTTGAAAGTTATTATTTGAGTGTAAAAAGTATTTTTCGATAAACGCACCCAAAATCAATTCAATGCAGATTAATTTTGCAACTGCAACGGTGATAGCAAGCCTGAAATAAAATAAAATATTTAACATAAGTGTTACAAACATGAAAATTTATAGTTTCCTGATATAGGATATTTTAACTCCCATTTCATACACACGAATTCCCACAGAGGTCATTCCAATTAACCTCATGCGACACCCAAAAGTCAACATGGCACAATACCAAAATACCAACAGTTGGCACGCAAAACGTGCCTTCGTTTTAAAGGGCATCATCGGTATTCTACTATAATACATTATTAAACAAATCGCCTGTTTTTGTAATTTACTGTGAATTTTTAATTTACACCTTTGCTTAGATGACACAAAAAGTGCTTACCTTTTGTAGAGATGGTCCTATACCCGAAAATTTTTAAAGCAGTCACGCCGAACGGAAATTTGCAGCAAGGCAAAGGGTGGCACTCTCGCGCCTTCATCCAGTAGTTCCAACATAGTATTTTTTTCATGATTCGTGCTGAAGCTTAAGTCATTCCAATTCACCCCATCTACCGTATCTACCAGCCTCTTACAGAAAAACTTTGAAATTAAAGTTCATTGAACTAAGTTTTTACAGTGCATTTCAGCAAATCTGATATAAATTGCAATGTAAATATGAGTAACTAAATAGGCAAATGAAATTTAACAGGCGTAATGTTGAGTAAACTAAAATTTTATTCATCAAAACTGGACTTAAAAATTCAAAAGTAGGTACATTAAATGAGCGATTTCACAAGTTTTCCATGGCACAAGTCGGTAGTCTAGTTAATATTAAACCCGATATCACATGTCTTGGGTAATATTACGCATAGACTTTTGAGTTGCTTATACAATGCTGTTAAAATGCTTGAGATCATTTGAACAAGAATTCATCAAGTTATGAAATGATAACAAATTTTCTAAAAAAAAACTGTCCAAGGATTAAAAAGAATAGTAGCGATTAATATTCGTTTTTAAAAGATGAGCTTCGTCTTAAATATTCAAAATAACTGAACGTAGGGATAAAATAAGCTTATTCAATTTTCACATTAACTATACTGAACAGTATGACGTATAAATGGTACAAAAATTTTAATAAAACGGCCAGTCCGCAATAATACCCCCTTGTTCAAGTTAAATAGTTTTAAACTACTTCTAAATATAAAGATTAAATTCAAGTTAAGTAATAAATGAGTTGTACTGCATAACCTTTTCTAGGCTAGTCATATTCCAGGTTCAATTCACTTTTCTCTTTTAATTTAATTGAATATTGTAAAACGAAATAAAAACGAAATACTCCAAGTATTGGTTTCAATAGTCTGTTGTTTTTCCTTCGATTTGGCCATCTAGGAACCACGAGTATGTTCATTGAAATTCGAAACGGGGAAATCGGTATATACCTGATTCAAAGTTGAAACTAGAATTGTTAGTTCTAGAGTATGGATGAAAATGATGAAACGATGATAATGAAAGCGGACAAACGCAAACACCCATGCCCTCTGCGGGATTCAAACCCGCGACTCGCTGGTTTCGAGAGCGACAAGACCTTCGCCTTAACGTTCTCGGCCACCGAACCGGCTTCAGTTAGGTTATTAAATACATGAAAAATAAATTGTTTCTTTATTCTATAGATTAAAAGGAACATAAAGTAAAGAATAAATCAATTGCAGTTAAATTAATTATATCTCGTTTTGACAAAAAAAGATACGATTTCAAACATTGTTTTATGTTTTTCTATGTGAAAGAAAGCTTCATATAAGAAAAGGAAGGAAAGTGGCTTTAACTTAATTTTAACTGGCTCTAAATAAAAGCTGAAATTCTTAAAGAATTTCTTGCTATATGAAAGGTGAATAAACCTGTCATAACTAAACTTGAACAATTAGAATCTTCATGTAAACGTGAGAAAAAGAGTAAAATTAAAAATGATATGGTTGGTTTTTTATTCACTTCTATTCACCATGATAGATTTAGAAACCATTTTACGTTCTTTTAATTAAGAAGCTATTTCAGGCACATTCTACTCGGGAATCTTTAGAAAACACATTGTGCTAGACAAAATGAAAAGAACATAATAAAGATGTAGCATCTTTATAAATTAACAATCCAAGCTATCAAAGGAAGGTTATTCCTTCAGTTAGTGCGTAATAATAACGGCTAAGTGCCAATCCTTCATCTTTATGATATGCAGCAAAAAACGGAGCAGAATAAACATAATGGCGTTATAAAAAATCACACAATAAGAAAAGGTTGGTTGTGCAAACTTTACCATTACAGATCTCTGACAACGCAAAACATATACCGTGTGTTTCAAAAGTTCCCGAACTGCCCCTTCTGTATGTAGGGAGAGCCTAACCTATGACAGCAGGAGTAACGTTCAGCCACCCACTAAAATAAACAATGTGCTGAAATAAATTATATAAAATCAGTTTTACATAGTGGCAAAGTTTCTCAAATGTGTTTGTTTAATTTTGCATTCCCAAAAGAAACGGTACATGTAGGTTACACCATTTGTTCAAAGTGTTCACCATTCACGTCTTGCATACTGTATTTCATTTGTTTGTTTTCACGCAATAAACGATTTTTTAAACCGTTACTCTATCGTATAAGCTTAACACCGCATACCATAGGTTTTATAAATAAAACTTCTATTTTTTACTTTAACCTTATTTCACTCATATTCGCGTATTTGCATTTATGTAAAATAAATAGCGGGATTCGTATTTTTGAAATTAATTGAAAAAAGAGGTAGAGAGAATGTGGCTCCTGTCTACCAGCCCTTCAGCATATCTGCACTACAGTACGTTACGCAGGGAAAGTCATCTCCTGCGTTCGGAAACTTTTGAAACACATGGTATACAAACTGGTCCTTGTCCCATTTGTAATTAGGACCCTTCTCCCCATTCTTAAGTTATAAAAAATTACCTCGAAATGAGAATCCGTTCCCATATCAAAAAAAAAAGCAATTTAAAATCGCTTTTGTCCCAATAGAAGATAAAAATAGCATCTTGGTCAGTTTTAACATTACTGAAATTTTGAATTAAATTGTTTCAAAAGAAATTCCTTTGACAACTCGAGATGTTTCAAAAAAATTAAAAAAAAAATTAACCCAAACAAACTTCAAGCCACTTACAAGGGAAGTAGACGAAGGTGTAAGAGAGAACACTTTGTTTGAGCGTAAGCATACTTTGAAGCGATGGCGTTGCGCGGCGGCAGTAGCGCTCCGAAAGTGAAAAGTTGAAAAAACACTCGTTAAGAGGGAAAGAAAAATCGTTAACGGTGGTCGTCAAAGAAATGCAGTTAGAAATACTGTTAATAAGCACAAAACCTTAATTTTGCTATACAATTATTCGTCTCGAAATAATTTATAAGATGAGGTAAGCATCCATGAATACTATTTTTATTTAAAATTAAAAAGTACCGCTATTCATACCCCGCTCACCAACGCAATGTATCACTCGACAGCCTTGCCCTCGTTTCACATGATGCCAGCCCCGGAAAATTTACTAAGATTACCGAATTAATTAATATTTAGAAATAATAAATTAAAGAAAATGGTTATTAATTACAATACATATTTTTTACCTGAAGGCATTTAGCTAATTTTAATCTATTGTTAGAAACTAATTTTGTTTAGAAACTTGAGAATCCATTCTCTGCTGCTACTTTCTTTGCTTTCGTGTGAAGTGGATTCGTGCTTATTGCTGAGTAGTAGAAGAAAGACGTTCCATCAACCGCATTAATACACATAAACCGCTTTAACTATGGCTTTAACAAATGAGTCTTTGTATGACTATGTCTGCTCAAATTTTTTCGTTTTCGCAGTTTATTTTGAAAGAAACAAAATTTAGTGGTATCTTATTTTGCAAGCATCAGTAATAGCTTTAGATGAGTAACATTTCAATTTGGTGTGAATCTGTGCTGTACATGTTTGTATCTTGTATCTGTACTTACCTTGTTGTATGAAAAGATAAGCAAGAAGCTGCATAATAATAAATGGTTGAATGAAAGATTGTCTCGGTCTTGTTACAAACGGAGAAGAGTAGAACTTGATTATGAAACTTATTTGGAGTGGCCCGCATGTTTTACAGTTAAAGAAAACTCACTAACACCATACGTTTCATGACGAAACTGATAAAAGTGTATCGAAGAAATATCTCCATCTCTAAGTTGAACATTATAAGACCTCACGTGTTTAAACAACGTGCATCATCGAGTTAGCATCTATGTCTGGATAGCATGGTAAATAAACTTAGTTGAATCCTACATTGATCCATAGTATGATCTGTAAATTGAAGCGCAAATGACACCAAAATTATGTATTGTAAGCGCTATCGAGATAATAAATAATCAGAAGGTAGCATAAAAAAAAGAAAACGACAAGTTTTTATGGGAAAAAAAAGTTACAAATTTTTTAAGAAAGAGGCAGCAAATATGCGAAATGCCCCTCCCCTACCCCCATTCACATACGTTTACTTACGTCATCTTAGCCAAACCGAGGCCGACGAGATTTATAGGCTCTGTCACTGCCTACTTGATACTGTCTGTGCGCTGAGGCAGAAACAAGTCAGCCAGTACGATAACTTGGGGAGATAGGGTGAAAATCTGGCGCCCTTTAACGTTTATTTACGATACAGGGCGCCAGGTTTTCTCCCTATCGTACTGGCTGACTTTTTCCTATTGTTTTCTGCCTCAGTGGACAGGCAAGTTAGTATCAAGTAGGCCAGTGGCTCTGTAAATCTCACCGGGTCTGTGCCTGTGAATCGCGCCACGGCATGTAAATCTCGACGGCCCTGGTTTTTGGCTAAGCTGATGTCATAAGCAACGTTCTTGTGGGTTTTTTAAAAATTTCAAAATGAATTTATATTAGCGGAAGTGACCTTAAAATTGAAAGTAAAAAAAGAATAAAATTGACATTTAGTATCAGTAAAGTATTCAAAACTATATGAAATCAAATCCTGATTTTGTGTCATTTGCCCTAAAGGTTGGTTGTTGAACTATTCCACCCCACCATTGTTGTACCTCATTAATGAAAAAGATTACTGCAGAGGGCGAACCTTCTCATCGTGGCCAATTAGCACTCGCTTTTTATTTTTCTATATTTTTATTTTATTTTTTAAAACCAGCATTTACTATAGCATTTATTTTAGCAATTAATTTAAAGCATGATCAATAATTAAGGCCATATAAATAAATCTTATTTACTGACCATAGAAATTCCAATAAAAACGGGTCTCCAGTAGAATGCCACACCATGAGTGGCAGAAAAAGTTATTAACCCTGTTTTTTGCCTAGGTCAACGACCACCTTAATTTATAGATCATGATCCATAGGGTGGCTTGAAGACGAGGCAGTGCTGGACAATGCTGCAGTAGTAGAATCTGGTAGTTAATTAATCAAAAATGTTTATCCACTTATATTTATTTGCCTTGTTCAACAGATGACTGTCCTGTTGCCTGCGTGCACAACAATCACCATGAGTTGCTAGGAATACAGACACGGTCATTCCCTTTCTTAATAAACAGAAAAGCAAATAAACATAACAAGTAGAAGATCATTTACATGTAAAAATATATAACGTGGATAAATATAAATATAAAATATTTATTACTTATACTCGAAAATAGCAAAAGCTATTAATGGTAGTCTACATTTTATGGCTATGAAATTCTACAGAGACCAGACGTTGTAATTTATCGCTGTTTTTTTTTTAAGATAACTCTATTATCTATCCTCCTTTATCATTTACTCTCTATCTTCTATGCATAATGTCAATAGTGGATAACTTACGGAATCTAACGATCTCACTCCAGGTTCCTTTGAATGCATTACACAGGATATTCCAAAAGTTGATTACGCATAGTTGAATAAGTATAATATAGCTATATTTTCCTTTTATGGGTGTATTACACCAAGAAAAATCAAAATTTAATTAAAGATTACGTTTTACATTAATCTAAGATTACTAAAAATTCTGTTGCACTACATGTTTAATGAAGCTTACTATGGGAGCTTAAATGTTAACTTTAAATTAGTTTTCAAAGATGGAGACTGATGACTCTGATAATACAAAAATTGAGTGCATCGATTATTTGGATTTCCTTTGTTGTAAACGAACCAACGAGAGGTGATTATAATCATTATGTTCGCAGCATTTTATGGGATTATCTGACATTCAGACAATCCCATAAAATGCTG
>JAHWFO010070218.1:671534-697240 GCA_023313115.1 Rhysida immarginata | reverse complement strand
CCTCTTAAGACCCATCATTTATTATCTACTTTTCTTTTCTTTTCTTTTTTTTGAGCTCTTCCTCTAGTCCTTTGTTAGCTTGATCTTCAGCTTCCAGCTTTTTAGTTTTCTATCTATAATTATCAAATGCATGTTTATAATACTATAGAAATTTGCTTCCATTTTTCTCTTCTTTTTTTCACGGCTATTGAATCGGTTTTCTAACATATTTTTTATAACAGAACAGTATTTTTGAACAATTCAAAAATTGGGTGCACGCTTTCATTTTTTCTTTTCTTTTTCTTAGAATGGCACTTTCATGTGACTCTGGATAGCTAATAATATATCTTGTTTAAAATAAATATGTAAGTTAGCTAAATTCAGTTTACTTGGTCAAACATTTATGTGGTGCAATACTTTTGTTTAACTCTGGTATTAATTTAATTTAATGTTATATTTAAATTTGATTACATAAACTTCATTTAACTTTGCTTGTTTAAATCCACCCTAAGACAACAAGCACGAATTTGCTTGTTTAAATTCGTGCTGCATGCCACAGTATCACATCAGTAATGATGCAATATAGAAACAGCTTTTCACGCACCTATCAATATCTGCAAGGCACAAGAGAGGCATCAATTTGAGCGTTTGTTAATGTAATACTTTTCCTACATGAAAGAAAGGCTATAATATCGCAAATTTATACTTATCCATCTATGTGTAATACTCTCAATCTGCGACATTTCAATTTTCCCTATGAGACTGGATTTTTGGGATAATAGTTGTTTCAATATTATGCATCTAAAATAATTCTGACATATTTCAACTTTTAGGGTCATTTGGGAAATTTTTATTTCATACTAGGCGATATGCCCGGCGTTGCTCGGTCTGTTTATTTTATGAAATTTTGACGTCATTTCCCTTGCGCCTTCTCTTGAGGAAACAAACAAACATAAATCAAGATATATTATATTTACCTACACCCCCTCCCTTTGGGGACATGTAAACCTTACTCTGAATCTAACGAATATATGGTGCGAATATGAGCTCAATCGGATTAGTGGTTCAAAAGTTTTTAGAACATTTACAGACGCACCCTGAACCTGAATTTTTATATATAAAGATTTCTGATTATTTTAGAAAGAAACTAAGGAATTCTTTATAAATTCACTTAACTAACAATTATGTGAATGAGTTTCACTGATTTGCAGTTTATAATACGAACGCTCATCTATAAATCGACACGTCATCTTACGAAAGAAACTGTTTTCATTAATTAAAAATGTTATTGATATTGACACGGAAATAATAGTGCTTCTAGCATAGAGTAAATAGCAGTAAATGATGAAGAAAATAACAAATGTTTGCTTCCCCGTTAATTTAATCAACCCCTTCAATTCTCACTGACCGCCACGTTCACATTGTTCTGTTCAGTTCATTTGTAGTGTAAATTTGTTGTTCTTTTTTTACCATATAGAGATCACGGAATAATTTACAGCCCGTCTTCTTTAATGCAATTAAATTCGTGAAATATATCAATTAGGAAAATCAATAAAGAGATATGTTTAAGAGACAAGGTTGGTAAAATAATGAAACGTCAAGGGATATGTATCGCGCATCTGTCATTGACAAACAACATTATTCACACAATGGGAAACGTTTTGCCAATGCACAAATGGATTACCGATGCGTAAGCGTTCGATGTCATCAGATTTCCCGTTCAAGTCGGCGGTATTGTTGTGCACACGCTATACTTCATGATGAACGGTTGTCCCGAGGCAGAGAACATTTACCTTTATCGATACCTGCAACTAACAAATTTACCCGCTATTGGCTGTCACAGGTGCGTGCAAACTCGAAGTTATCTATCCTACTATTTTAGCATAAATTTAACATAAATTCCAAAATATGATAAAACGTTCTTTACGATTACTGTATAAAGCGATCGGGTTTTCTATGTTTAAGAGCAGTGCTTACGAAGGACAAAAGTTTATTGAGTTCGATATTAGCTGTATCTTCCAAAAAAGAGTTTTATTTGTATTTTACGAAGAAAACGGATCTATTGTTACGCGAGCCTATAGAATATTGAATATTCCTTCCTGAAAAAATAAACTAAAAGAATAATTTTCGGCTATTGCTAAAATTTTTCACCTTTTTCAAAAAAATGCGAAACAATCTACTATACCGCGCTGTTATCATTGTGTTGTTTCGTCAATCTAAATTTGTATAATTTTATTTATTTATTTATTTATTGCGGGTTAGAAAAAAGGTCCAAAAAATTACAATAGTGCCCAAGGAGGCCAGTTTGGTACAAACCGACGAGTTTGGCCAGGTGGGCACAATACAATAGTATAACAAAATAAACAAAGGGTTAGTAAACAAAAATAATTAATTAAACATACAAAGATTTGAAAAATCATAAGGATGGTACGACCAAATATAATGGTCAGTTGAGTAAGCTTAACTCTCAAAATAATGGTATAAATTAACTAAAAATTAAAATAAATAAGTAATATGTAATAAAAAACTAAACAATAAAGTAACGACCAATTACATAGGCACATGTACACAATAAGCTTAACATCTGAGGAAAAATAGCAACTTAAATATACCTAAAATTAACAAAAAATCCTAATGTAAAATCTTCGTATTGAATGGAATATGCTGAAAGCAATAATTGCGTAATATTCTCCGGAAACGCGAGTAAGAGGCAGGTGCACGAATTTCCGAAGATAAAGAGGCCCAGCACTTATACCTACGTGTGAGACACAACGGTTTCGGTAATTAAACAAAGAAACTGGAAGTCGTATCTCATTTGCTAAGCGGGTGTCATAATTATGGCTATCGAGGTTCTCTAGTATCTAGTACAGAGGGAGTTTTGCACCTACTCCTACGAGGGAGTTTTGCGCCATCCCAGAAATATCGACTGCTACGAGATGACAGTAGCAGCCGGGACCGACGGCTTAACGTGCCCTCCGAAGCACGGGGGGTTTCATGATGGAAGAGCTGCTGGCGGACAAACAAACCAGTGGCTGTACCAACTGCTGGAAAACCAGCTATGGTCACTTGGCAAATGGGTCAGACTAAAGTCCTCCAACAGCCGTGCCCCAAATAGCTGTCCCGCCAGCAGTGGCTCTCAAGCCCTGGCCGTCACCCAGCCAGCAGCTGGCCGCGCCTGAAGTTGCTGAACTCCATCGATTGGCAAGCCAACCGACGAGACAACCAGGCCACGGTCACCCCCTGGCTATCGAGGTTACGCCGAATCGTAATAGGGGTCGATAACTGTAATATCGAATTGGAGGTTTTATAAATAAACGAACATAAAGATAAAAAAATAGATTTGGTGGATTGTAAGGATACGTAAAGAAAGAAAAAATAATTAGATACTGAAGAAGATCGAGGAAGTTGCAAGAGTGTCCGGAGAAACCATTTTTGTAATTTTAATATACTTTTAAGATTAGTTGATGAAATACCACCCCAAAACAATACCCCATAACATAAGAGGGAATGAATCCAAGAGTAATAAAGCAAAAGTAAAATGTTAGTAGGGAGATAATAGAGTCTTGAGATAATACCCTGGTTTTTATTAAATTTAAACATCAAGTTATCGATATGGGCATCCCAAGACAGATCTGGTGACATGGTGAGACGCAGATATGTGAAACCTGTAGTAGTAGAGATAGTAGAGTGTCCATAATATATATTCGTTTATTCCGCTGGTGAAAAAACATTAATTTTGTTTTATCAATATTAACAACTAAACAATTTTCGTTACACCATTGTCTTAGCTTCTCAAGCGCTGAGTTAAAAGCTAAGAGCAAAGAAGAAATATTAGCGTGGGATAACAACAAAGAAATATCATCTGCATATAAAATAGGTTTTAAAGATTTAAAAAATAGCTGGCAGATCATTCACAAATAAGTTAAATAGCAAGGGTGAAGGAATCGACCCCTGCGGGACCCCGTAGTTCCTGATAAATGTAAACGAGTTTTTCCGAGATGGTTAAGATAATACATGAATGGATAAACAAACTGCGTTTCCAAATGGATAACGTAATTAAAGTCATAACTACGAGTGCAATTCAAACTTTGATTAAAAAGGGAACCATCCGAACCTGTATCTCACACTTTCATAACTAATTGAAATATTTTACTCAACTGAATATAGCATTGATGCTTGCAAAATACAGGGTGATTCAGTCAATTTCTGACCATTTCAGTACTATGATTTATTTACCCATTAATGTTTACAAACTTAGCATTTCAGTATGATATTTTAGGCAGTTCGGAGTTTTTATTCCCGTGGAAAACTCATGATGATATGCTCAATGTGGCCACCACGAATGTTTTGAACTGCTGCAGCCGAATGGTGAAGTTGTTCATAACTCTATCCAGGATTTCTGCATCCACAAGGGTGCAGCAGTCGACGATGCTTTGCCGCAGCTGGTCTAGGGTTCTTGGTGGTGTAGTGGACACACTGTCTTTAAGGAACCCCCAGAGATAAAAATCACATGGGTTTAGGTCAGGACTCGTAGGGGGCCAAAGAAAGCCACCCCCGAATCGATCTGGAAACCTGTTTGAAATGACACGATTTCCGAATATCTGATTGAGAAAGTCTAGCACTTCATTAGTGGTGTGAGGCCTAGCCCCATCCTGTTGAAACCATTGATGTCGAAGCGGTATACGCCTCCTTCGCAGCTCGGGGATGAAGAAGGTTTCCAACATGTTAAGGTAAGCCTGTGACGTTACGGTGCCTCAAAAAAGAATGGACCAATGATGCCTCTTTTGGAAATCGCGCACCAAGCCATAACCTTTCGTGGATGAAGAGGTGACTTATGGATCTCATGAGGGTGCTGGGAACCCCAAAAGCGGACGTTGTGTTTATCAACGTCAACTGACAGATGGAAGAAGGCCTCATCTGACATTCCCAGGTTGTCCACAATGTCCTGATTGGCTTCCATTTCTGCTCCAAACTCCATCGCAAATTGTTGTCGCTTCTGTCTTCCAGTGTCTGTTAACTCCTGATAAATATGGATCTTATACGGGAACTGGTGTAAATCCTTTCTCAAAATTCGCCACGTCGTGGTATACGATAGCCCTTCTTCAATGGATAGGCGGCGAACAGATTTTTTGGTAGGGGAATCGACCAACCTTGTGCGAACATTTTCGACAACTTCGGCCGTTCGAACACGAGCTTCGCTCCCGCCTTTTTTCTTGCCTTTAACACATCCAGTGGTACGAAATTGTTTGACAAAATCCATGATTGCTTTCTGCCTGGTGCGTCTCGACACTTATACTCCTTCCGGAACTTTCTTTGCACGGTTACAGGTGATTTTGTCTCGAAATACCATTCGACAACCTTGCATTTCTGCTCTGTTGATAAAGCGGGCGCCATTTTTCAACAATACGATTTTCATGCAGCGCCGTTGCAACAATGCAAACTCCAACTATTTAGAAATTCGATATGGCGCTCATATTCTTTCAATTGTTTATCCCTAATGCACGTCAGAAATTGAGTAAGTAATCGCACTATTTTGTTTCTTGCAAAATGAACCGCGAAAACTAAAATATTTGAGCATACATAGTCATACAAAGACTCCAATGTTACGTCATTGTACGCATTAATATACCCGCTTGACGGAATTTCAATCCTCCATCACTCAATAACACGCACGAATCCACTTCGCATGAAAGCAAGGAGCAGCAGCCAACAATATGAATATATACTGGCGAGGTATATGTATCCCGATGCTTTATAATTGAAATAAAATAAGTCAGGCAACCGAAATGCCCAGGACCGATAGGATTTAAAAGCATTCGAGAACGAAAAGGAAAGCATTTGAGTTGTAAAAAAGCCTTTCGTTGTTAAGAATTAGATGAGGTTGCTAAGGAAGCCTCTGGTTGCTAAGCAAGGCGTACTTCTAAGGGAAATGTATAGTTCAAACTGAATAAAACTATTTGAAAAGTTAAATGGAGAAAGTATCAATTCTCTATAGATTAGAACATATACGAATCCTTTAATTTTTAAGCATTCCTATTTAATGAAATAAGCGTTAATTGTTAAAGTCTTCTATGTAAGGGTCAATTCTTTCTTCCTAAACTATTACCAAAGCTTTTCTACGTAAACAAGTACCATTGAAGGAATGATTAGCTACTAGCTATTGTAAAAATTTGCCTAACGCAAACTAACTATTGATAATATAAAGTATAAGTAATTACATGTCATATCTTAGCATTGAAAGTTTCCAATGATTTCATAATGGTATCATTAAAACATGAATCATGGCATCAAATTAGATTATCATTAATTTTACGTTATATTCATTCATGGCCCATCATTCCAAGTCGTTTGCTATATTACATGCCATATTTCAGCATTGAAAGTTCCAATGAATTATAATGGTTCCACTAAACCAGCTGCCTTGGTACCAATTTCGACTATCATTAATTTTACGCTATATTCATTCATGTCACCTCATTCCAAATTGTTTCATATATTCCATGCAGTATCTTAGCATTGCAAGTTTAAAATGAACCATAATGGTTCCATTAAACCAGGTGCGTTTGAGCCAATTTCGAAAATAATTAATTTTATGTTATATTCATTTATGACACGTCATTCCAAATCTGAACTTTGTTTGATATTTTACATGCCAAATCTGAACTTTGAAAGTTTCCACTGAACCATAATGGTTCTTGAAACCACATACCATTGAATCTATTTCGACAGTCATTAATTTTACGGTAATATTCAACCATGACATGTTATTTCAAGCTGTGTGATATAATACATGGCATATCTTAGCATTGAAAGTTTCCAGTGGACCATAATGGTATCACTAAACCACATACCCTTGAACCAGTTCTCACTGATATTGACCATCAAGGAAGACCATCAAGTGTCCTCACTTAATTTACAAGCCTTTTCTCTGCTTTAGATATAGAATGCCAAAGAGAGAACAGCACAGGCAGTGCACAGGCCTTTTATACATGGAATTGTATAGTGAAAAACGTGGTCCCCTATATTATTTTTGACCTTTAGAACCGGAAGTAGTTCACCGATTTTTTCCATCAACGTACTCAGTCTTCCGATTTCCCTAAGTTGTCGAATGGCGAAAGCGGAAGTCGAAAATTCGGAATCGTTCGAAAGCTAGAGCACCAACAGACAGACAGACAGACGGACGGACGCACATTGTGAAAACATAAACACTTATCGGCCCTAAAAATATTCATGGATGCTTAACTCATCTTATAAATTATTTTGAGACGAATAACACTGCTGTGACAACTACAACTCTTTGGCGATCGCCGTTAACGATTTTGCTCTCTCTTACCACCATGATTTTTTTTTCTTTTCACTTCCGCTACCGCCATCGGAAAATATTCTCCTTTTTGGCCTCCTTTATCTAACATACAAATAAAAGCTTGGTAGGCTAACCAGCATTAGCCATCTTTACATTTCTTCTTAATAAGCTGAAAAGTATCGTAAATTGTACCTCTGCTAATTCAATCGTTGGGAAAAACATGGCCGACGGCCGGAGTTGTCGACACACTCCTTACAGGCACCCGAAATCTATTGTACCGCCCCCTCCCTGCCTTGAATTAGTGTTTGCTGTAAATTCTATCTGCGGATACTTTATTCGCTTGTTCATTCCCGTTCTGGTTTCACAGTTCAGAAATGTGAACTTTCGTGGCTTCTGGCTTGAACAAGTTTACAATGTACATACGCTCAACGATTACACGAATCCCGTGACGAGTCAAAACAAACTCAGCGAGTCTCTTTCCTCCATGGCTGTGATCCAGTTGAATAAAGTATACAAACAATGATTCAACTCACGACCAATCAAAAGGCAGAACGCAGGCGAACTACTGTAAGAAAAAAAAAATCGTTCTTGCCTCCTCCATAGGAGATGACAACCTTACTATTCATGCTTTTGAATATTTCCCTTGTGAGTGAAAAATGGGCAAATTTAGGCTTGTCAAAGTATAAAATTGACATGACTGAACTATGTCGCCTCTTAATCTTTTATTCTCATTGCAACGATATTCTCACATTTACACCTACATTTTAACTTCATCTCGCCTAACCTGGTTAAAATAGCATTAGTCATATTTAAACAGCATGGACATCCGGTTACCACAGAGATTGTTAACACAGTCTGTATCTAGTTTTGATTTAGTTTCTCTAGACTTCATGTGACACATTTGAAAATATAGAGTAAATTCTTACTTTTCCTAAAAGGTGATGATATTGCTTATAATGTCTAAGTAAATTTGGGTTTGACAGCAACGGATTTTGCAATAATATATTTTTACACAGTGCAAATGTTTGATATGAAAACTTTAATTTTTATTCTTAAAAGGGTTCCATTAGGAAATGAAAAACTTTGTTGCTTCTTAAGTATTTGCAGCAAACTTTGATTTCCAAAAATAATGAATGGACGTCTACAACAACACTAGAATTTCCCAGAACGAACAGGTCCGGTTGCAATAACATTCGATTCCAAGAATGAATGGACGTATTTGTATATTCTGTAAACAATCGATGAAACTCCAGTCGTTTGTTATATTTACTTAGCTTTGTAGCCTTTGAAGATTAATTAAATAGATAATTGGAAGCATTTTCTGTGGAAGTGATTAATATTATATGGACCTCTTTTAATAAAAGAAAAATAAACAAAAAAATTATGTAAATAAAACTAGATCGATTCAAAATTATAGACTTTTTTCAGGAGTAATGCCCAAATACTCGATCGTAGTTCTTTCCAGTTCTCTAGTCCATCGCGTATTTCCAGTCTCGCTGTAGACATATAATAGTAATGTGTTAAAATAGGTGAAAATTTGAAAACTGAATGAGTTACATTAATTTTCAGGTGATTCTGCTTATGACATACGAAGAAGAGATAAGGTGTTGAGAATTATTTTATTTTTTATTTGCATATGTCGTTGTACTTAGGGAAACCTTAACAAATAAGATAGCAAGCATCATCTTATTCATCAGATGTCATTTTCCAAATTATAATTCTTTTGCTGTAAATATTATTCGGATCCGGAATTTCTTTTAAAAATTTTAAATTAATTTTAATAAATAGTCGAGTGACATTAATGTGACCACCTGTTTAATATCCAGAATAACCACCATGTGCAGCTCGGACAGCGGCTAGATGGGCTGGGAGAAACTTAATGAGGTGCTGGAAAGTGTTCACAGAGATATTGAGCCATGCTGACTGTATTCAGTTCAAAGCTGTTAGAGGGGGGGGGGTGGAGTATCCAAGGAGCGAATAACCCGAAGTGTCCCATTGATGCTCGATTGGGTTTAAGTCCGAAGAATTTTGGGGGCAAGGTAGTTCAGTAAAATCTTCCTCGTGCTCTTCAAAATTCCAGGTGTATGGATGTCTCATTGTCATTGTGGAAGATGCCATCATGCCCAGCCAAAACCATGTCATGTAGTCAGCAAGGATCGATACGTACGTAAATCGATTCATATTGCCATCCGCAATGATGAGTGCACCCAGAGAATGCCATGAAAACATTTTCCAGACCATAACGCTGCCTCCACCAGGTTTTGCCGTCCACAAATGAATAGTGTTTGTTTTCTGGCTTTCCTCGCCGTATGTGCCAACGTCTATCCGTCCGACGGAGCAAGACACGTGATTCATCTGAGAAGGCAACCTTTTGCCAATCATTGGATGCCCAGTGTCGGTACTGCCGCTCAAATTCCAGCCTCTTCCGCCGATGCACAGTCGTTAGAATAGTTGCTGCAAGAAACTTAATGAGGTGCTGGAAAGTGTTTACAGAGATATGTTGTTCTGGACACATTAGTGGTAGCCACCTGATTTATTTGGACAGTAATTTTCTACACTACAGGATGTCGATTCTCCGCCGCTGTTCCCCTCTTTAATCTATGGCTCGTGAGGCACCACTATTTCTATGTCGCTTATTTTCTATAGTGCCATTTTGCCATGCTCGATGCACTTTTACCACAGCAGCACGCGAACAGTTCATAAACAAAATGTGAAACTAATTGAAGGGCTCGGGGCAATAAGGATTTAACCAACAGGAAGAAGTTCTTACTAAATGTAATAATTACTGCTTATGAAATCCATTTACAGTGTGTTTCAGTTACAATTGCACGAGTAAACTGCAATCACATTGAAGCAAAACATCAACTATACAGATTTTATAGATTTTTTAAAAATATAACATCACTTTTCTCAAAAAACTTCTTCATGTGGTTACGTCCTTATTGCCTCGACCCCTTCAATTAATCAAATATAAATACCATTAATAACACTGGTTAACAAATTTTTACAAAAGTCATGTTACCAAAATGAATTGAGTCATTTATTATCAATTTTTATGTGCCGAACACGAATATGACTGTTAAAATTGGCTCTAGTTTTTTGTAATTTGCAAAAACAATTGTTTGCATAACGAAATGCATGTCAATAGAAATAGCTGATCAGGAGCAACTCTGAGGACATTCCAGTAGTTGTCAGCAAACATAGAAGTAGACCATTTCCCTGGTCTTTGTTCCATTGATGCGATATCTTGATGAAAACGTTCACCATGTTCATCACTATACCACAATTGTCAGGGAAGAAATCCAGATGGTAATGATGGAAGTGAATCTTTAGAGACATATTGTAGCCTAGTTTCTTGTAGTTTGCTGTCCTAACATTCCCGAGAAAGTTGGTAGAAACTAGGCGAAAAGCATTGCATGCTTTTTTCGCATCACCCTGCATCAAGTTGTTGAACTGGTCATCCTTGAAAAGCTCTTGAATCTGAGGACCCACAAAAAATCCCTCCTTAATCTTTGCTTCGCTGGGTCGAGGAAATTTTTCATGCAGGTATCGGAAAGAAGGCGAAGTCCGATCCATGGCTTTCACAAAGTTCTTCATCAAACCTAGTTTGATGCTTAGGGGTGGTAGTATGATTTTTTTGAGTTTTGACTAGAGCTTGGTGCTGAATTTTCTTCTCTCCCACTGCTACATTTTGTCTGCATATCTATTCCTTCCGCATGTAGTGCAATTCCCTTGCTCGGCTAGAAAATGAACTATATGAAATGTCTTCAGAACGAGAGCCCATAAAATTTTTAATGGTTATATTCGTATTTAGCACACCAAAATACTACAGAAAAAAAACTTTTTTAAGTAATAACAATTTCATTGTGGAAACAGTGTAATTAACACTCAAGTACAGTACATACAGAATGTTTCAAAAAGATGTAGACACTCTTTTTCAAAAGGAAAAAACTATACAAAAGTCTTAACACTAAACTCATACCGATATCAAGGGATGAAGATAAACCCTTTTTGACTTCTACAATTACGGCAGGTTTTCAATCGTTGAGATGATTATGAATATGTTGAACAGTTGCTCCTATCCATTTCTCTAGCAAACTCGTATCAAGTAATTTCCTACATCTAGGTGGCAATGTGGTCTTTATCGATCAGGGTAATATTTATTAATTACATTTAAAAATCATTTGATTTTGGGACGTAAGCTTTCGTTTTTGCTATTTCAAAAAAAGTTATAGATAAAATCTAATAAAGTGGTATACGTTTTTTGAAATGCTCTGTATATTAAATTGCAAAATTCACGCTTATTTTCCCTACCTATAAACACCTGTTAGAAAAGTCAGACTTTACTGTAGTATTTTCTGAGTCGTGATCCAATCCCTTATAAGAGTAAATTTCACAAAAAAATTAAATTGTGAATATTCTAGGTAGTAAGTTGAGAGTGATGACTGAATCATTTACTGAGTCCTTAATGATCGAATTATCACGAGCTTTAAAAATAAGTGTTTTGCAAGAGTTTAGCATAAGTAGAGACGCTTTATTAGCAGTGACACAAATATCGGAAACAAACCCGAAACGTAAAGCCGGAGACGATTGTGAAAGCAAAGTACAAGAGTTGGATCGATGTGTGCTAAAGCCTGACAACCCATGACACCGCGTGAACTGCGAAACTCAGTTGATATCGGGAAACCTGCGGTCATGAGCATCATTAAAAGGACCTCAACTACAAGATTTACTTAAGGCGGTTCCCAGTGACTCGTACTGAAGAACACGAGAAAACTCGAAATCATCTGAATGGCATTTCTGCAGCGATATGAGAATGAGAGAGAGGATTTCCTGTCACGCATAGAGATACCGAAAGAGGGGATCATCATTACAACCTCAACCAAAATTACAGTTGATGGGAAGACATCATCATCATCATGGTCATCGCGGACGACGAAATTCTAAAGACGAAATTCTAAATTCTGCAGGTGAAGTTATGTAGAAGTTTGACACAAAGACTGGATCATGTTTATAGATTTATTGAATGAAGCATTACGACGAAGCACTTCGAAAAATTAGAGTTAAAACACTCAATTTCTTCTTACTATGGAAACAACCGAATTGATGCGGGTTTGCGCATATAAAAAGAAAATATGCAAAAATCAGGGAACTTTTCCACCTCAACCTTCTCATAACTAGTTTTAGTCTACGTAGAAAACAAAAGTTGGTGAAATAATTAAGATCTGTTGAACAACGAAATATAATTCCAATGAAAAATATAATTCCTGAAATGCGAGCATATACCATAATTCCATAATCTATATATATAATGAAGGATGTTTGTGGGTCTGTGCGTCTGTGGGTCTGTGGGTCTGTGGGTGGGTCTGTGGGTCTGTGTGTACGTTTTTTATACAAATCTACAGTTTTATTCCGATCTTGATGAAATTTCGCATACATGACCTTCAAAGCATGAGGAAGGTCACTGTCTACTTCAGATTTCGAAAAAATAATAATTATTGATAAAAAATCGATATTCATGGTTATGGCAGGGCATATTAATGAGAAATATCGCATGACCAACAATGCAAGACAAAGTTTTTGCAACAATGGTATCAACACGCAATTCACAAACACTCTGCACGGACCAACAATATATATCTCATGACCAACAATGCAAATAAAAGTTTGTGCAACAATAGGTATCAACAATGGTTTCAACACGCAATTCACCAATAACAATGAGCTCAAAATGATGATGCAATGATAAAGCAATCCTTTCCAAGAATTATAACAATGAACATAAAATGATGATGCAATATGGATAAGTTTCAATTTGTAACAATGCATAGAATTCCTGTTATTCAGGTTTTTCTTAGAAAAGAGAGTTCTTAGTACTTAACAATTTCTTGAAAATCTTTAAAAATGATCAGTAGCTGGAGATAATGAAGAGTTAGCAGACTATTGAGAAAGAGTGGAAAGACGACAGAGAAAGCAAACCTTTAGCTCCGTGCTGTATTGAGCAAATGGGAAGCAAGTAAATAGAAGAATTGGCGACCGCTAGACTACCCAAAGTGATGAAAGGCCAAATTTTGCTTCAACACAGCGAGAGAAGAGTGGAAATTGCAACAACATCAAGTGTAGATCTGAAGTAAGATTATCTGAGTAAGAAATTATTGGAGCAGTCCATCCATTTTGAGCCTTTAAAAAGATTTTTTTCGAATTTTTATTAAGAATTTTTACTGTATTAATTCTAAGCATTTTCATGTGTTTATTTTTAAGATATTGCAAAATTTAAGTTAATTTTTGAGATTGTTCTGTTTTCATCCAAGTGTAATTATCCCGGGCAACGCCGGGTACCTTTGCTAGTTATATATATAGATAGAAGAAGGATGTTTGTGTGTGGGTGGGTGGGTGGGTCTGTTTGTATGTTTTTTATACAAATCTACAGTTTTATTCCGATCTTGATGAAATTTCGCATACATGACCTTCAAAGCATGAGGAAGGTCACTGTCTACCTCAGATTTCGGAAAAATAATAATTATCGATAAAAAATCGATATTCATGGTTATGGCAGGACATATTAATGAGAAATATTTCATGACCAACAATGCAAGGCAAAGTTTGTACAACAATAGGTATCAACAATGGTATCAGCACGCAATTCACAAACACACTGCATGAACCAACAATATATATCTCATGACCAATAATGAAAGGAAAAGTTTGTGCAAGTGTAATTATCCCGGGCAACGCCGGGTACCTCTTCTAGTTCCAATATAAAAGGCATTGTTAAGTGACTAGAGTTTTGTATACCTCTCGTATTTGTGACTTCAACGTTGCGTTTTCCTTCTAGAAAATCTCTGTGCATTTGCACAGAACCTTAAGGTCTGTCCCAAAATAATAGAACCATCGTCTTCAGTGTCTACATCTTTAATATTTTTAAACAATATGATAAAAAAACATATAATGAATTATGATTCAACTTGATCGATTTTGCACATGTCAACATTATTTTACTGTTTAAATGTCGTGTTATAGCCACAATATTGTATTGAAAGTGACAGTTTCCTTGTCCCAGAATGTGACAGTTGTCCCAGAAAGTGACAGTTTTCTTGTCCCACTAGGAATTTTATACGAAATAAACAAATTTAGTAACCAATAAAAGTACCGTTATTTTGCAACATTTTTATACATTTGTCTGGCATATATTTATTCAATCTTTGTAAACTGGACATTTCAATTTTGTCTCATACTATCTTTGCTTGTTTTAGGTCCTCCACAAAATAACATTATCGTCCATCTTGGTAAACGTTTTTGAAAATAATGCTCTATAAGTTCTCCATGAGGTTGAGATCCTGAATATCATGGTGGTTAGTCCATAACTTGGATTCTATGCTCCAAAATCCATTCCGAAAGGATGTTGCATTATGGACAGGTGCATTATTATGCTGAAATGTGAAAAACTGTTCACTTTATTTATCTGTCCTATTTTTCTAGCATTCTTTTATATGCAACAGCCGTCAATCTTCCTGAAACGAACCCAATTGGAGTCTTTCCTCTTCTTCCAAAACCTGCCCACACCCATCACCTTGTTGCCATTTAGAAAACAGGAGCTCTTCTATTAGAAAAATGCAGACATGATGAATGAAGTTAATATTTATATCCAAATATACGGAGGGGTCCAAAAATATATTCTCACTGTTTCTAATTCAATAATTTCGAAACAAAAAGACTTACTAATCTCATGCGGAAATGTAGTGTAACTATGAAACTTGTCGTTGTCGGGCGAGTGAGCCAGTACAGCAAAAGACAGTCGAATGTAGAGTCATGGACAAAAAAAAACGCTCCCTCACTCTACGCTGCTATATTTTTAAATGAGCGTTTAAAATAGGATGGTATGATTTTATTGGTTAAAATTTTAGATAATTTTCTGACTGAACTAAACGTTATCAGACACCTAGTGACAAAGTAGTAAACGCTCATTTAAAAATATAGTAGCACAGAGTGAGGGAGCGTTTTTTTTTCCATGACTGTACCTGGATGAAATCTACCCAGACGGTGGGTAGGTCGAAGAGGTGTTATTGAGTACCCACCTCTGTCTCCTGATTTGATACCTTTGGACTTCAACGTGTGGGAAGACATCAATAATGACGTATATCAACAAAAACCAGCTACAGTCAAGAGATAGGTGAAAAAATTGTTGCGCAATGTCTACAATGACAGCCGTAGTTCGGTGTGCCGTTCGACGCCATCGACGTTGTTTAGAAGCTGCTGATGTCATTTCGAACACTTATTATAAATCTCTCACAGTTCCAAAAATTGTACCTGCAAGTCAAATTTGTAACATGATATCGACTATCAAACAGCGAGTATATTTTTTGGACCTCTCTGTATTTTAAATTATTGAAATTGAATGATGAATAAGAGAATTTGTCCTCAACATTCTCCTTTGGCCTTTTTCATCAACAAGGATTTTCCGTCCATTGGAGTCACGATGGATACTTGTTTTTTGTTCCTTGGTCCACTATCGATAAACCCTTGAAACTATGGGACGTGAAAAGTTCTGGAAAGCTGACATTTCTGAAATGCTTATTGCAGTCAGGCTTGCACCTACCAGCATGCCACGCTGGAAATCAGTCAGATCACTGGTTTTCCCCCATTTTCGTGCAGTCAGTTTATGGTTTCAGGATATTTATACCGTGATTTGTGATCATGTGACATGCTAATCAGTTAGTCACTCAATTTTTATATTTTGTGAGGTGTACCTATTAAAATGGGAGCTTGGTGTACTATTTAAGAAAGAAAATACTTAGCAAATTATAACCAAGTCAATATTAAGTAATTTTCTAGTAGAGTTTTTATTGCAAATTTTCCTCGATTCAAGGAAATACAACAATTTCGGGTCCTTTGTTGTATGAAAATGTTTGACTTATTTTATATCAAAATTATGACCCTGTTTTAAGACCTGGTCTGCTTTCTGACCCTAATATATAAAACTGAGATGTGTGTGGCTGGCATTCGGCTTTCTGATTGGTCTAGGATTTGAAACAATTGATAATTGTTTTCCAAGCAATGCTGTAATGAAGGTTTTTGCGATTTTTCTGTGAAGCAGCATCAACAATGACTGCAAGTCTTTCGCACGAGACACAGTGCATCTTTTATTTTCTACAGAGTCCGTCCAAAAAATCTATACGCACTTTACTAGATATCATCTATAATTTTTTCCGTAACAGCAAAATCGAAAGCTTACACCCCAGTATTATTACATGTATTGAATGAAGACGATCCCGATAAAAGACATGGCCACAATTGCCACCTAGATATACGAGATTGCTGATAAGAGTTTGCTAGGAAATGGATAGGAGCAACTGTTTGCCGTATTCAAAAATATCTCAGCGCTAATGATAATCACTTTGAATAGCTGTCTAATTGTAGAAGCCTGTATAGTTTTTTCTTTTGCTGAAGTGTGTATACATTTTTTGTCGGACTCTGTATACAGGATGTTCTCGAATAACGTGTATAAATTTGGGGGGGCGTGATAGAGGGATCAAATCTAAGCAACATTTCCCTCTTTCATTTTTTTCTCTGGGGCATTGTTTTTGAGATAAAAAATGTTGAAATCCTACCTGCAGGAAACAGTTGTTTATATTCTGTGGGGACACTTAGAGGCATTGATATACGAGACACCTGTGGGATCCGATGAAGAGCTGGTAACCAGATTCGCCGTAGCTGCGGACCAGATTCGCGAAGAACCAGGAACATTTGAACGTGTACATCATTCCATGCGGCTAAATTGTAAAACATGCATTCATGCCAGAGGGAATCAATTAGAACACTTATTGTAAAACATCTGCATGTTTCATAAAAAACAAGTCACATTATTGTACTGTATGCAATTGTACTGTGTTTTTGTTCTTTTTATTACATGATTGACTATGATTTTGACGTGTCTCCAGAAGCAGGGATTGAATGGCATATTACGTCTACGCGACGTCCAACATTTTTTATCTCAAAAACAATGCCCCGGAGAAAAAAATGAAAGCGGAAAATGCTGCTTAGATTTGATCCCTCTTTCACCCCCCCTCCAAATTTGTGTACGTTATTCGAGAGCACCCTGTATACATAAATATGAATAAACTATATTTTTATCCGAGCGACGCCGGGTACTTCAGCTAGTTTTTTTATATAAAAAATGTGCTCTATAATTCTTTTTTCAAAGTTTCGAAGTGTGGACTCGCAATAAATGCACATGGAATTTTATAAATCGACAATTTTAGTTCTTTAGTGCCATTTTATAAACCGCCAATGGAATTATCTTTAGTGCCATCCAAAAATTTTCTGAGGAAATTTGACCCTTCTAACATAATTTAAGGGCAAATTAAATAGTTCTGGCTATCTTATTAAAGCCTTTATTTAATTGCTGGTTGAATGGAAGTACTAAATACTGCTTATTGTTTTTAATGGTTATTTAATGTCGTAATACTTTCAACTTTCAATTTTAAGGTAACTCTTTGACCGAGTTTCATAATAATATTTTCATTGTACCCATTCATTTTGGCATATTGCATATTTCTTTCGAATTCAATATTTCTACTGAATTCCCAATTAACAAATTAATTTTAATTCAATCGAAATTTAATCTACGTTTTGTTTTCCTTTTTAACAACAAAATGGCATATTTTTAAAATTGCTATTTTGCTGACGTAAATAGTTTTACTATATCAATAGCCATAGTTCATAGTGTAAAGCTTTCCGGTCCAGGAAATGTTACTCACGGTTATCTTATTTGAATCCACTTTTATTAGGTCCGCCACATATAAGACTATTACCAGAGGTTTCAGCCACTCTAGGTCGAGACTTGTATATCAATTGTTATGTTAGTGGATTCCCAATTGAATCAATAAAATGGGAAAGAGGTAGGTCCTTTTTTTCAATATATTTTATTTGCCATTCCATGAACTTCTTATAGAAAATGTCAGAATTAAAAAAACTTTTCTGTTGCTCTAGCAGACGTTTATTTTTCTTTTAAGAAGAAGTTTATCAAACACTTGCCCTTATGTTTGTGTTCTACTAGATGGCAACCTTCTACCGACCAATAGCCGACAACAGGTCTTTGATAATGGGACTCTTTTCATCCGTGATGTTGACAAAGGCTCCGAGGAAGGGGTCTTCACGTGCATTGCTCGAGGAGCGAGTGGGAAAGCCGCCCGGAAGCACGTCAGCGTAAAAGTGCAAGGTAGAAACCAATAAAAGAGAACAATATTGATGAAAATGCCCTTACTGTGTTGTTCTTTTTAGCAATATAATAGAGAACATAATTTAACGCATTGTTAAATGCTTAAATGTATAATATATTTTATATTTAATAGCTGCTAATGATAAATATGTTAATATTTGATAAATGATAGCTTAGAAATATCTGAAGCTTACAAGTGGTGTTAAGTACGAGTGAAAGTATATGTTCATTATGTGTGAAAATATACTGGAACTACAAACAGACGTTTATTTTAATTTGCGTTTCAGTTTAGACTTCCCAAAATTAAGCCCCTGAGGACTTTGAAACAAAACGAGGCCGTCAATATTTAACTACTTCCTTAGTAATATATGGTTTAGGTATGTTGACGACATTTTTGTCGTTTTTGATAGCAATCAAAGTTTGCATCTATTTCTTGAAAATCTAAATAATATCCATGCTATCTAGTATCGCATAAGCTGTTTAGCCCGTGATGCTAGTGTAACACTGAAATGCGTCGGCATTATAGAAAGTTAATGTATCAACTAGTTTGTATTTTCTCTTTTAACATAAATAAACTATTCCCATCTACCAATTTCACTTTTGAAAAAGAGTCTATAGATCCATAGATTTGTTAATTAAAAGAGAAAGATGTGGTCTCAGCTTCGAAGTCTACCGTAAAAGCAATTACGTTCTGGTGTGTATCGCAACTTATTCGAATCATTACTTCAACCATAAACTGGCCGCTAACAACCATACGGTACGCAGAGCTGTTAAAATCTCAATGAATGATGAGTGTAGGTCCAATGAATTTAGGAAGATCAAAGAATTCGTCAACGCCAATGTTTACTCCAACGAAATAATTGACAAACTCGTTAAAGTACAATGATGGAAGGGTGGAATGGAAATAATCACGTCTTTGAAGCCAGGAAAAGAAAGGAAGAACCTCTGCCTCCCGTATAATAAACACATAACAAGAAGACTCGAGAAGATTGGAAAATCATTCAACCTGACTATGACATACAAGAGTAGCCACACTTCAAAAAAGATATTTGGAAGCACCAAAGACAAGGTTATGCCATTGCATAAGTCTGGTGTACACAAATTCAAATGTGGGACATGTGACCTTAAATCTACAGTATATCGGAATGAAAGAACGTTTTGGTTATATAAAGAATTATAAACGAGAGAAATCAGGATTTGCGAACCATATTTTGACCAGCGGTCATGCGCAAGACAACATAAAAATTATACATATGACGGACGACCACAGAAATCTGTAATTTTTTGAAATCTCTTGAAAACTCAAAAAAAACAAACAAACCCGGACCAATGAACTTAACCAAGTGAACGAAGATAATTGATTATATTAAGTTATTTTCGTTCACCAATCCCATCATGACTTCTTAGTTTATTTGGCCTCAGATGTCAACCACATTTTGCTATGATTTCTCGTCTTATGATTGCCCTATAAGTGTTTAAATACTCCTGTAAACGACAGCTATTGTATTATACAGAAGGTCACTTGGTGACTGAAATGTATAACTACATACAGGGTCGGGACACATTAATATGACCACTTCTCCTCGAACATGTTGGAACGTCCCATGGTATGCAGATTAAGAAACATTGCATATCATTAAAAGCTGACAACAGCAGACGTGTAGTAGCATCCGTTAACACAGCAATTGTCGCCGTCATGGGATGATCATTGGCTATCGGGCTAAGGGGATGATCTATTGGCTATCGGGCCAAGGGGGGCAGCATTTCAGAAACGGCCACCTTTGTGAACTGCTCTAAGGCTGCCGTTGTGAAGGTGTACCGCGACTGGACGAACCAGACAGTTTCGAGCAACCGAAGACACAGCAAATGAACAGTGGGGCCACTAGGCGTGTCATTACCAAGACAGTGCAACGTTCCCTCTTGAGGTTGAGGCTCCGGAGCAGTCGTATGGTAACAGCACTCATGTTGACGCCTGTGCATCGCCAAAAACGCCTCCAATTCGCAATGGGCTATCGCCATTGGACCTCGGCCGAGTAGCAAAGGGTTGCTTTCTCTGACGAGTCGCGGTTTCTGGTGAACATAGTGGATGGACGATGGAGAGTTCGCCAGGAAGCATCTGAGAACAGGCATCCCGACACCATCGTTGGCAGACGACAGGCTAGTGGGGGAGGTGTGACTGTTTAGGGGATGTTTTCGTGGTATGATCTGAGTCCACCGATACTGCTGGAGGGTACACCCCTTCATGTCGACAGTGTTTCCTCAGGGTGATGGCACCTTTCAACAGGACAATGCTCCCTGCCATACTGCCAAAATTGTCCACGACTGGTTCGATGAGCATGAGGATGAATTCAAGTTACTCGCATGGCCACCAAACTCCCCAGACCTCAACCCCATTGAACATTTGTAGGATCATCTCGATCGCCAAGTCCGCAAGCTGGACCCTCCACCACGCACGGTGACGGAATTACGGGATGCACTGATCGCCGAATGGTCTCAGGTACCTGCAACCACCTGTCGAGGACTTACTGACTCTCTGCCACGTCGACTAGCTACTGTGCTTGTCGCCAAAGGTGGATATTCCGGATACTAGCAGGTGGTCATATAATGTATCCCGACCCTGTATATGAAGAATAAATTATTCTTGTGGACAATTATCCTCCTCTCTTCTATTGCCTATGGTCAATTGTTTTTAGGTAATGCGTTTTGAGATTTTTACAAAAACATTTACAAATTATAACCAAAAATGACGTTACAAAATTTTCCATACAATTTGAATTTAATAAGTTCGCAAATCAATCGGTACTTTGTTGATTCTCTTTTGGCTAGTAGAAGTGCCTAACATCGATTGGGCTTAGATTCCACCAATTTTCTGAGGTTTCCACACATGATTTGTCCTTTATTTTGAGTATCAAGTCAGTTTCGCTCTTGTGGATTTCTTCCTGCCATCCTGACTCCACATCATGCCAGAGATGCTCAATCGGATTCATGTCAATTGATTGAGTAACGCATGGCAGTACTTTAATGAGATTGTTTTGCAATCACAACTGAGTGTTTTGGGCCCAGCTTGTCTTGAAAAAAGGATGATTTGGATAGTTGGTGACGTATTTTTAAATTGACAAGGAGTTAAAATGAAGAGGTCGTTTTATGAAATCAAATTATAATACTTTTATTTAAATAAAAACTTCCAAATAATTCTAGATTAATCTTCTGTCCTGGGAATAGCATAACCGTAGAAAGCTGCCTAATCTTAAATGAAAGTAATCCAAGCATGAATATTCAACCAACATCCAAATTTTGTGTTTAATTTCATCGTTTGAATTTAACTTACTTGCAAAAGAAAAGAAACAAGCATAGGACTAAGTCTTAGCTAATCTTCTACCTGAATCGATAAAATCCGAATACTTGTTGCGTTGTGAATTTCACAATCTTTCCATAAGGAAATGCAAGTGGGCGCCTGGGCTACGATAGAATGAAGTTAAGAGAAAAACATCAATTTCGGCACCACACAAACAGTCCACTTTTGAGATACACCATTTAACGAAGGAAAACAAGATAAGTATTCGATAGTAGAATTAGAGGTGAGTTTACGTGAATCTAAGCGGGAATTTACGCAAACACTGGCGCCAGGCTACTAATTGCTAAGGGTCTAGTTAATGCTTCTTCCACGCTGGGCTTGCTCCCATTGACTGCTCTGTCGGGCTTCGCTTTCGTTGCTCGGCATCCACCCTCCCCGAAAATTCAGCATCCGTTTTGTAACATCGACAAAGTCTTCAAATTGATGCACGACGTCTCACGCGAATGCTCCGTCCGCTCGCTTATTCCAGCTGCTTCCTTCTCCACAGATTCGTCCACGACCTTATTGAATGGAATAATGTGTTGATCTATTTTAAAGTCCGTAAGAATACGTAGGTCTCGTGTAACTGGCAGCTTGGAGGTTCGTGAGGTCTTTTCCTTCTTTGTTCGTTCTCCATGGATCAAAGTTCCTTCTTTCACCTGCCGTATGGAAAATCTTCGTTAGCCTCCTCGATGAAGATCTTTCTTCAGGCTTTTTATTCTTTCCTCCCTCTCCTCGCCCCGCCTTCCTCTTTGATTCTCCCCGATGAGTCAATTTGTGCTAGAGGAGGAGGGCCGGACCATGTTAATATTCGTCGATCTCTAATTTTTTGATCGACGCAATCTTGCTCACATACTCATTTTGCTAGCTGTAGGACTTTTTTCTGCAGGATGGACAAATAATCTTCCTTTTTCATTGTACGAGGGGAAATCAGTAAGTAAGTTAAAAATGGATACAGAAATAAAACAAATAAAAATGCTGATTTGAAAGCTACTAGTATTTCGCCGCATAATCTTCCTGTACATTGAGGCATCTGTCCCATTGTTTTACAAGCCCTCTAAACCAGCAGCATAAAATTCTTTGCCTCTCTTCCATTGAAATTAATTTCGTGCATCCTCCTTCTCACTGTTTTTGTTAAAAATAGAATCACTGTATGTTTCTTGAACTCATCTGAAACTTTATTTTTGGTAATAGTCTGTTCTTTTTGATGCTTCATGTAACCAGATGATCTTCACATGGAAAAATGAATCTCTTACGATCTCTTTCCGCCTGGCTCACGAGTAATTCTTGGTTTCTGTATATTTTGATGATTATTGCACACGGCTTATGGGTATTTTAATTCGTTTTGCAATCTAGCTCAGTGTTTTCTTTTCCCTGCACAATGTCACAACCAGTTCTCTCATTTGTAAGGAGTGATCTCCGATTTAACCACTTTTGAACTTTTCAAGAAAAAGATAGCAATAATATCTTCGTTTTCACGATAATATTTCAGTTAATAAATAATAATAAAAGGAGTACTCATTACATTTTCAGGGGTGGAATGAAAGTGTATGGATGATTTTATAACGTCATTTTTGGTTGTAATTTGTGAATGTTTTTGTGAAAATCGCAAAACGGATTACATAAAACAATTCTACATGGATTTGTACACTATACCAATAGATAAGTTGTTGGTGTCAATGTCTTTTCAAGAATGTTTCATTATCAGGGGTAACTCCGTACTTTACTTGAAAATATCATGGTAAATGAATAATTTTGTTACTCACTGTATATTGAACTCGATACGATTAAAAAAATTTTTTTATTAGACTGGCTAGATTAGATTAGGTGATGTTAGTTAAGTGTTAATTAGCAGAAAAAATAGTTAAATATGCGAAACAGTTCGTTCTCATGGGAATTTTTGACTTTGCCTAATTCACGTTTCACACATATTTGGTTTGACCATTTCGCTCTTAATCAAGGTCCAAAGAACAATTCTCGTTTTGGCCAAAATATTTACGAATTACAAAGAATGCCTACGCAAATTTAGCTTGTTCGGCTGAACGAGCTATGCCGTTAACAGAGCTTGCCCGAGGGCGGTGCGAACGTTGCGGTTAATTTTCACGATAAATATTTTGAAACTACGACCTACACGATCTTGATTTTACACGATACAAATATCTTTGAAAATTTGCCCCGCACGAGGATTTGCACTGGGGTACCATGTTTTTCTAGGGCCGGCTCTGACTGTTAATATACCTAATTAATCTAGATTCATAAGTCCCGGGGATTCATAAGTCCCTCCGGAGTTTCGGAAATCGAATAAACAGTAACCATGGCAGAGATAGCATAAAAGCTTATATCAGCAGATACAGAACCTCTTAAATTCATTTAAACTGAAGCGTTGTGCTATTCTGAGTAATCATTGGAAAATAATATCTTCCACACAACATTAAAAATGTTCAAATTTAAAAGTAATTCAAAATTTAAATTCTCTTCTAAGGTTGTTTCGTCATTTTTTAAATTCTTCAAATAATACTTACGCTATTCTATATCACTAGCAGGCCGCCCGTGCTTCGCAACTGCGTGTTACGGAATAATGCAATCAGTACGATAATCGCTGGGTAACTGGGTACCGGCAACACCTCCTATTACGTGTACCAATGTTTGTTGTACGTGTTTTGGATACTATCCGAAAGAAATTTATTGCAAGAAACCACATTGTATAACAATGAATGAATTTAATTATTTGGACAATACTTCTTTGTAGACCACAATTTTAGTGGTCTTTCTTCAAGTTGCCTTGTTCGTCACTTGCAAAGACTTTTATTTATCCTTAGAAATTATTTTTAGTTATTACAATAAGCAAGAATCCAAAAACGATACGGATACTATTGATAACAATTTTAGTAACAAATCATAATTATACAAAGAAGTATAACTTGGGCAAATGTCCAGAATTGAAACTAAAACTAAATTAATTGTATCCAGCCCTGATACTATTTAGCCAGCCTTGATAACGGTGTAACACTGAAGCGCGTCGGCAATAAACTAATAGCATCCGTATCCTTTTTGCACCTTTGCTTAATGTACGAGGGGCGATTGATAAATAAGGTCTCCATGGCTGTAACTTTTTTATTTGTAAACCGATTTTCAAAATTATTTTTGTATCTTATACTCACATTTGTCCTCTATGCACTATTCACTTTTCGACATAGTCCCCATCCCTTTCCGCGCATTGCGCCAACGCGTGGCTAGTTGGGTGAACCCGTCGGAGAGGAATTCCGGAGTTGTTGTCGACACCAGGATTGAATGGCAGCGTTTACCTCGCCGTCAGAACCAACTCATGTCCCTTAAGGGGCTCTTTCTTCTTTGGGAAGTGGTGAAAGTCGCAGTGTGCAAAGTCTTTCATTTTTGAACTGCAATTTTTCATCTTTGAACTGTGGGCGCTGCAATTTTGCATCCAGAAGAGGGTCCAAAGCTGCCATTCAATCCTGGTGTCGACAACAACCCCGAAATTCCTCTTCACCGGGTTCACCCGAGTGGTCACGCGTTGGCGCAATGCGTGGAAAGGGATGGGGACTATGTCGAAAAGTGAATAGTGCATTTCATAGAGTACAAATGTGAGTATAAGATACAAAAAGAATTTTGAAAATCGGTTAACAAATAAAGTTACAGCCATGGAGACTTTATTTATCAATCGCCCCTCGTAATATTACCCAACGATATTAGACTAAGGGATCCCACAAATTTTTTAGTTATGCCTTAAGCTAGATTAACGAAAAAATGCTCTTAAATATTTAAGTTGAATTAATCTATCTTCATTTATTAAATAGAAAGAAAAAAAGAACTAATACCCTTTTCCTTTAAATTGCTTTTGTGTTCACCAATCG
>JAHWFO010070218.1:648960-666534 GCA_023313115.1 Rhysida immarginata | reverse complement strand
CCCATTAAAAGGAGACTGACCACATTTAAATTTAAAATTAATCATTTAAACTCCTTAGATCAATAATAGTCCTCTTAATAATTATTCATTACAGCCTGTTTATCTTCCGCCTTGAAAAAAATACGCCTTCTCCTTGACGTTGATAGCATAATGCGGATATGGCATCAATGATGAAACTGTCCGATGTGAAATCGATCTACTAGGTTGCTTGCGGCTTCCTATAGTGTGGGGAGTTATTCTCCTGGAGATGTTCGATCTCTTGATGCATGTAGACAATACTCTGAACATCGTCTAGGAAAATTATTGTCAAACACATGTACCCGTTGGTGGCCATATCTGAACTCTAAGATATGGTTTCTTTCAGTTTAACAATGGAACTCATTTTTTGTCCTACTTTTTGTCCTTACTTCAACGACCCGGGCATTTTCATGCCTTAATCCTATCTAGTATTTGGAATATGAAACTGAATTTGATAACGACCATTCACTATTTTGCAGGATGCTATCCTTGATACAGGATAACACTGGAAGACTATAAAATTTATTATAGCGCCTATACACACAAGAAGTTTCTCGTTCTTATATGCAAACATATGGTACAGTGAAGTAATTATATCCAATCAAATTACTCCATTGTGCCATACGTTTGAATATAAGGGCGAGAAGCCTCTAGTGTGTATCCTTGATAAAGCCGGGAATAAATGACGAAATTAGTCGGAAACTCTGTTCTCCCGTTATAGTATTGCAAAGTATTTAGCAATTTCATCTTAAGTTTATATTTACTGATAATGAATGAATAGAATCCAAGGAAAATATTGCAGACGATAGATTACAAAGGAGAATCGAAAAATCCCCTTAAATCTCCTCAGTAGGAGAATAACGGATGCAAGTAAGATAGTAGGCACATGGTGTGGTGTAAATAAATTTGTTACAACAGGTCTGGACAGCGTCGTCTCCCCGAACTAATAACTCGTGTCTTGTCAGATCCAAGAAAAAAATTCATTCTTTACATTCTTTGACATCAACGGTTTGATGCATCCGTATAGTCTGCACTTGATCATTACTAAGTACACGAGGGGAAAAGTCGGAAATTAAGGCTCCAAGTTATTTAAGTGAAAGACTTTCAGTTTTAAGTAGGTATATTTTATTTCTAATTTTACTGACAATTTAATGTAAATGTTTTATATAAGACAGAATTGTTATATACCTATCTTCTGGCTGAGTTGTACATATTAGGATAAAATAAACAAAAACAAATTGCATTTAACGTCTCTCAAAATGCCAAATTATAATGAATTTATGATTAAAACAAAATGAATAAAAACTTTTTCTTCTTTATGAAATGCAGTTCTACGTATAATTCAGGAATTAGATTTGGCCTACATTCTTCTGGACCACGATATATGGCCATCATTCTTCTGCCATCCAACTCGGCACCCAATATAATTTTTCACTCTCCTAAAGAATTTTGTCAATATTTTCAATTTTTGGAGCAGTCACGAAAACGTTTGACCGTGGTAGGACACGACATTTCAGAAGTAGAACGAAATTTCTGCGATTGAATTCCATAAAAAAGCCGTCTTCACACATTCTTTATCTTGTCAATTTATCTTGAAATGGATTTTTCGAATGTTTCTTGGATAAAAAAATTTTCGTGAAATTAATTTCAAAATACGATAAACGATATTAAAGAATATATACGTAGGAAGAAAACAAAATTTTAAATAAATGTAATAAATGCAGTCATTTCTTTTTTTTTTTTTAGACGGTGAAAATCTATAAACAACTAATTAATATGGTTAATTGACAATTAAGCCAAAAAACGATTTTCACAATGTGACTTCTTCAGGGATTAATGACAAAGCACGCTTGATATTAATTGAGACAACAAATCAAGCTTAATATTGCAATGGTCGAAATAATGAATCCTTTTGCAACATAAATTTAGCTCAACAGGCATTGCTTTAAGACAGTTATTTTCTCGGTATATACTATTAAGTTAATAATTTAGGCATGATAAATACAGGGTGTCTCACCTAAAGTGAAACAGTAGCCAACTTCTAAAATGCAAATCTGAGGGAGTACTTCAGTGGAATATTCCCATTTTCCAAAAAAACCGACGTCATTTTCGAATAGGGAAGTCAACTTTGATAGGTGCAATAAAAACCACTATTTTTAATGGTATTTTCAGATTGTACACAACATTTGAGAAATTTTTTATTCTTGGTGTCTTTCCAACCTTTTAGGAGATAAGGGTACTGAAAGCATGGTGTGTTTGGATTTAAAGAAAAGGCAAAAAACAGAAATTGTTCCTAAACACAATGGATTATAACATGTATAGAAATGCTTTTATTGGATTATAACATATTTACAGTAATGCAAAACAATGGTTGTACAATAAATGTTCAAACACAAGTCCTTCTTGGTCTAGGTAAATTTGTAATCGATGTTGCAGAGAACTTTCTGAAAGCAGTATCGTTCATCCTCCAACGCATTGCACGAAGCTTGGATCGTGCACTGCATATCGTCAGGTGTTGTTGGTCGACTTCTGTAAACTTTATTTTTAACAGTTCCCCAATGAAAAAAGTCGAGTTACATCAAGGGATCGAGGGGGATGGAACGCGTTCATTGCGAGCTATGTGGGATTAGTGTGGTGGTCCACCGTCTTGCTGCAACAATTTCTGTTTTTTGCCTTTTCTTTAAATCCAAACACATTGCCTCTATCTCCTAAACAATTGGATCAATTGAAACACCACCAAGAATAAAACATTTCTCAAATGCTGTATACAATCTGAAAATACCATTAAAAATAGAGTTATCTTTTGCACATTTCAAAGTTGACTTCCATGTGCGAAAATAGCGTCGGTTTTTTTGGACATAAAAATCCCTCACATAAAAGTACAATAATTCTTCCATTGAAAATACTCTGTCAGATTTGTATTTTAGTATTTGTTCACTTTAGGTGAGACACCTTGTATAACTGTCTTCAAAAGCCTATTTTTCTACATGTTACATATAAAAAAGGTGACTTACATTGTTAGTTTCGAATCTGCAGTCCGATGCATTGAACCATGATAATATTTTAGATGCAACAAACAAATATATATTTTATACTGCACAAAACCTTTGATTTATTTACAGGAATCATCTACATCGGTAATACTGAAAAAGGGCTTATAATAATTGGTATGAAACATAAGCACGGGTATCGAGTCTCTCGAAATGTCGAGTAAACACAGCGTCTGTGCTTCAGGTGCGTCTCCTTACCGCGTCTTTGGTTCGCAATCGAATGTGGGACCAGAAATAGGCACGTGCAAGCATTCCACAGTATCTAAAATGAAAAAACGTGTGTATTTTGTCTGACGCAATTAAAATTATTGCATCACCCGAAACGCTTTTTTGGGTCGCAACATTATTCTTAAGTATAGAAAGGAAGGAATCTGTGGTAATAAATTAAGCACTTCAAAGTACATAGAAATTTATTAGGCGCATAAATTAGAAGTAAGATGAACACTTCAAAAAGCATCAGAAGATCTAAATGAACATTTAATTGATTCTTCAATGTTTCAAAATAATAAATTATGAATTAAATTGTGAGTAATACAATATATTTATTGTAATGGAAACGAGTTTATTCCAATACACTAGGATTCATTAGTCTTCATTCAAAACACTGAAAGCAAAACCTTAGGCTGTTACACGAATTTGCTAGGTAAAACGGCAACGTATAGTGCCGCTATCTGTTACCACGCTTTCAAGATATTTCTTAATATCTCTGTAGTAAAGATTTAGATAAAAATTGTTGCTCAGACGACAATGGTCAGGAGACGTTTCATTGCCGGCGTGTCTAAACATGCAGCAACAATGCAAAACCGTTCCAGAACGCTTTTTTGGCGTCGCTTTTTGCTTTATGCTTTTTGTAGAATGATATTCAGCCTTAAAACATTATCATGTTAAAATACAGGAGTCCTTAGTATATATAAAATTTCAAGATAATGTATAAAATAAATCATCTATACACAGTATATAGTGCACATTTCCTACATATTCTCGATAATACGGATTTTGTTTTAGTCATTATATGGAAGTGCTTTAGTAGTGGTAATTGAAGGGGGAAATATTTCGCGATCTTGGAACCAAAGACCATGAGTATCGGACTCGTCACTTCTACTACCAGTATATGGTAAGGCTGCTTTCAAGTCTTCTCCAGATCGTAGAAGAAGCCAAAAGTAGCCAAATTGGAAGAACAACTGATAAGACAGGAATCTAGTTCATAGGCCCGCGCAAATTCAGGTGTGCTCGCTCATATTTCGCTAGCGCTAAAATGAATTTGCGGCAAGCATAGGTCAGGGATTCTTTCTTCCTAAAAAACAAGCACTAGCTTATAACTCTTGAAAAAGTGCGATAATAAAAAACCAGCGGTGACTCAGTGGTAAAAACGATCAGAAGCTGGTTGGTTTGCAGATGGACGTGGCTCCTAGTTCGATTCCAGATTGGGAAAGTTTCCCGTTTCAGTTTCCATTCCTTAAAATATTTGTCAGATATTGAATATTTATCAAACATTGTTTTATTACGTATCACACTGCCACTGTCGGCTGACGATTAGAAATTAAAACGATTAGGAAGAAATATGAAATATTAACGAATTATTATTTCACCAACCGGTTTCGCATCTTTTCCCGGCTTTATCAAGGTGATGGGATGAATAATTCCTAAATATTTTGAAAAAGAATAACAATATCTAACAATATGATTGGTTTAAAATGAACAGTGTACTATCGACTGTTGAGATAAAGGTTAATAAATAAGAAGCTGTGAAAAAAGTAAATGATTAAATAGTAATGAGGATAAATAAAAAAAACAAATTAATAATTACAATTTAGAAATTTTGATATATAAAATATAAATATAAAATTATACAATATAAATAATTATAAAATTAAACAAGTCATAATAAGTAATAGAAAAGCAGGTAAAAATCATAAAATTTGGAATATATCGAAAATAGTTTCTATATTTAAAAGCTTTTGGGGATTCAATGAAAGAGCTTTAAAGATTTTGATGCTTTCGAAGACACTAATTTTGAAGGGATCCTTGATAGTATGGAGAATGATCATGGTGTATTGTATTTTAGATGCGGGATGTCCAGATTCCAATAGATGTTTCGCGTATATGGAGTTTCTATCTTTTTTGTTAAACGATGCGATATGTTCTTTATAACGTATCAGGAAATTTCGAGATGAAAGGGCAATATAGTACATTTAACATTTAGTACAGTTTAGTTGATAAGCACTAGAATTTGCAAAAGAAGAAATATTTGATACAGGGGGGAGGGGTTTAGTGAGAATCTGCATGAGATAGTGGTACGAAAAGAAATGTTAATAACTTTAGATGTTATATATGTGTAATATATGTACTAGTTAGTCAGGCTGCTTGCGTATTTCAGTGTACTTTATTTGATATTTACTCTGGAAGTGTGAACCTTGTGAAAGCACTGCTTCCGTCCCACCTGAACAAATGTACGTTTCGATTGTCGCAAATAAAAAAGCATGGATGACAGGAGACTTGTGGGATCAGTGGTTGAAAAAATCGATCAACAAATGCGAATGCAGAAGCGGAATATTCTTTTGTTTGTGATAATTTTATATTGTTACATTTTATACTGTCTAATGTTTATTGAACACTGCTTAAATCAATTAGTTGTGAGTTGGTGTACTTTTCTTAAACGAGAATCCCTACTCCGTATAAGTGGATACTTTTTTCCGGTCCCAAGGCTATCCACTTACCGAGGTTCGACTGTACAAATAAGAAATATTTGTGTTAAAAATGATGAACTGTACAGTCGAGAATGCTCTCAAGTTGTGGCTGCTGCAATAAATAGAAGAATAAAATGATATAATATTAATTTTCTTTAGATTTAGATTCAAGATACCAGTTCATTAATAAAATTTGCTAACGGTTTTTTTATTATATCTTTTTTTTTTTTAGTTAATTTGAATTTCAGAGATTACAATGTAATACGAGATGCAAGAACAAACCGTTTTTCCATAAAAGTTTTTTAATATACCGGGTGTTTATTATTAAAGTTCCCCACTTCTGCGCGGGCTGCAGACAGCGTTATTGCACGGATAGTGATGAATCTTTGTGTATAGGCTATGCAGTGCATAGGGAAGAGAATTCCAACGGAAAATTTATTAGTGCATACGATTGCAACCAGGGGAAAAGGTGGGACCGTATGCAAAAGCGCTTATGCGATTGTGAATAACCATGCCATTGTGAAATAAAGAACGTGCAGCTGTAATGCATTAGCACAGCGAGAATATCGGCGTGTGAAGGGATTGCGAACAAGGCCCATGACGACGACAGGTTTACGAAAGATGACGCAGAAATTCGAAGAGACAGGGCAGTTATACGATTTTTCAACATGTCTTGATAGCGTTGGGAGTATTACGGGGTTTAATCACCTCCCCTTTGAGAATGTGTTATCTCGCTAAAACAAATAGTTCCTAGGAAGAAATAGGATTTCTTAAATAATTATTTTGAAACCAAGAACCAAATTATTAATTTTATTCAATTTCAAGTACTTGTGAAATTTTAAGAAGCATTATTAATGAAAAATATGAAAAAGATAATTGTACTCGGGCAAGCGCTATTTGGCGACACGCCCTTCCTGCTTCGTTTTCAGTTTTCACGTGTTTTCAATCAGTCATCATAACTGATAGTTTCAGTCAAGAGCGGGTGCGGAATATTACACAACGGTAGCTATAGTAATTTGTCGGCCTCGTATTCACGTAACAATTCTAACGCTGCCAACTTAGGTTGAAAAATAGTATAGGTGTGGTTCCGTTCACCAGACCTTAATCCATGTGACTTCTGGCTGTAGGGAATCCTAAAGGATTGTGTTTATCATGGAGGCGTAGGGACTTGCCTGAACTGAAAGCCAATTTCATTCGTCGTGTTGTAGCCTTTTCACGGAAGACACTTCGTACTACTGCTGAGCATGTTGTCCTACGCTTCCAGCATGTCATCGACGCAGAGAGTGCGCATATTGAATAGTCCCTCTAACAGTATTCCACTAGTGCATTACTACCGTCTGTGTATGATCTTGTAGCGCCACTTGTTGGCAATCTACGCACTAATAAATTATCCGTTGGAATAATCTTCCCCAAGCTCTGTATAGCCTACACGCAAAGTGTCATATGATGGAGTTCTAATTTTATATTCCATTTATTTTCTGCGTTTGTTAAATAATTCTTGGAAATAATAAGGATCCAAACCTTTCCCCTTACACTGTTCTACAGAGTGAATCAAAAGTCACTGAGCATAGCTGTATTCCCCTTCATAACCAGTTCTGTGAAGTTAAGCAACATCAGGCACGGCTAGTCACTGGATGGGTGACCATTAGTGACATACGATCTTCGCTCCCCCCCCCTTGCTTCGGAGGGCACGTACAGCCGTCGGTCCCCTTGCAGCAGTCGGATGGAAGGGGTGCAGATACAGCCATCTGTAAAAAGGACCAAGACGACATATAGTCATCCTACATTGAGTGACTCTAACGGGCGATGGGCCTATGGATGATATCATCATCGTCGTCGTCGTCATCACGTAGAGTATTGTTAGGGCAGTTATTAAAAAAGTTAGCATTAGAACATTGAGTTATGCCACTGAAAATTCACAGGTTTGGGAGGGCTACATAACAGTTCTTTCCGATGTCAAATTCAGCTATTCCGAATTTAAGAAAGCACGTAAGAAGTGAGGTTTCGTAATTTTCAAGAAAGGGATATCAAGTGTACTAAATAACATCGGTAGTAGCGGCGATATTCCTGAGAGTAAAAAACAGGCCAATCCGAGACTATCCATCAGCCTTACTCCTGACGTCCTCCGGAAATTTCGGGTTCTCGTAACTGGATGTAATCTACCAACAGAACAGGTCACTGCACAGAAGGCAGACAGTGGATGAAGTACTAGTACAGTCCTCATCAGATAAGTTAAACCTCGACCATGAAGATCTAGGATTATTCTTGAAGCTAAAATCTTGAAGCAAGAGGAAGAAAAAAAATCTGATGAAGTACTAGTACTTCCCTGCACTACATCAGATTTTTTTTCATCATTTTATTTTTTTCATTTTAGCTTCAAGAATAATCCTAGATCTTCAAGGCCGAGGTTTAACTTATCTGATGAGGACTGTACACGGTAACCACAATTATCACTGGAGAAGTGAAACAAGAGCCACGTTCATAATTTCTTGCCCGCCACGTTCAAGAGCGACGGATGTATGAACTGCCGTAAACTGTATGAACTATACCTGGCGGATAAAAAGTGGAAATATGTGGTCATACTAGATGATGCGTGTGTTTATTTAAGCGATTTCAACAGAGCCGAGGCATTTTTACCACCAAAGGGATTCTAACATTACATTACATTACATTACATTACATAACATAACATTAGTTCCTTCCTCATGTGAGGGTGGTTATATGATTGCGCCATTCAGTTCTATTTTGTGCCAATCTCTTCACGGAGGCATATTGCGAACGGTTCATCCACTTTTATCTGCCATGTAGTCTCTTCGCCTTCTTCCACGCCGTCGCTTGCCCTCCATCTTACCTTCCAGTATTGTCAGTACTGTCAAGCTTGCCGAGCCCCGTAAAACGTGTTCCCCGAAAGCCAGCTTCCGTCTTTTTATGCTCAAAAGCAACTTGCGTTCTAAGCACTTCCAAATTCGACACGTGGTCCATCCAAGAAGTTTTAAGGGCATGGCGATAAAAATACATTTCTAGCGCCTGGATCTTCTGAATGTGGGCCTTTGTTAACGTCCATCCCTCGCAGCCATATGTGAAGACTGGCCATATTAAGGTTTGAATGAGCCGACACTTAGTTGCAGTCCTTGTTGTACTTCTCATAATTATTCTATTATTCCAAAACGCATTTTTAGCCCTGGCATTCATCTTGATATTTCCGTTTCATTTTTACCATCGTCCGTAATTTGGATGTCTAGGTAAGTATAGGATTTAGCTTGTTTTATAACGGCGTCGTTTATCTTAATATCTGTTAGTTTATCCTCATCTGTACGCGACACTCTTATCCATTTAGTCTTTGCTGTATTAACTTCCAGACCAAATTTTTTACCTTCTTTTATCAACGCTTCAATAAGTTTTTGCAGGCCACGTTAAGAGCATGCAAGTAAAGTTGTGTCGTCAGCGTACCTTATATTGTTCACCTTCGTGCCATTGATAATATACAGGGTCGGGACATATTAATATGACCACCTCTCCTAGAACATATTGGAACGTCACATGGTATGCAGATGAAAAATCATTGCATATCATTAAAAGCTGACAACAGCAGACGTGTAGTAGCATCCGTTAACACAGCAATTGTCACCGTCATGGGCAGAGCAAGTGACCTGTCGGACCTCCAAAAGGGGATGATCATTGGCTATCGGGCCAAGGGGGGCAGCATTTCAGAAACGGCCACCTTTGTGAACTGCTCTAGGGCTGCCGTTGTGAAGGTGTACCGCGGCTAGACGAACCAGACAGTTTCGAGCAACCGAAGAGGTAACTGTGGGGCCCCACGGGCCATCGATCCTAGAGGCGAGCGTCGGTTACGACACCTGGCCAAGACCAATCGGCGTGCCACTGTTGAGCAACTGACACAGCAAATGAACAGTGGGGCCACTAGGCATATCAGCACTAAGACAGTGCAACGATCCCTCTTGAGGTTGGGACTCCGGAGCAGGCGTATGGTAACAGCACCCATGTTGACGCCTGTGCATCGCCGAAAACGCCTCCAATTCGCAATGGACTATCGCCATTGGACCTCGGGCGAGTGACTAAGGATCGCTTTCTCTGACGAAGCGCGGTTTCTGGTGAACAGAGTGGACGGACGATGGAGAATACGGCAGACGATGGAGAATTTGGCAAACGACAGGCTGGTGGGGGAGGTGTGACTGTTTGGGGGATGTTTTCGTGATATGGTCTGAGTCCACTGATACCGCTGGAGGGTGCACTGAATGCTGTTTGTTACCTGACGATCGTCGCAGACCAGGTACACCCCTTCATGTCGACAGTGTTTCCTCAGGGCGATGGCACCTTTCAACAGGACAATGCTCCCTGCCATGCTGCCAAAATTGTCCACGACTGGTTCGAGGAGCACGAGGATGAATTCAAGCTACTCCCATGGCCACCAAACTCCCCGGACCTCAACCCCATTGAACATTTGTGGGACCATCTCGATCGCTATGTTCGCAAGCTGGACCCTCCACCACGCACGGTGATGGAATTACGGGATGCACCGATCGCCGAATGGTCCCAGATACCTGCAACCATCTTCCGAGGACTTATTGACTCTCTGCCACGTCGACTAGCAGGTGGTCATATTAATGTGTCCCGACTCTGTGCCTTCTGTTTGTCAATAATTCGAAATACCGCTTCACTGTACATATTATACAGCAAGGGCGACAACGTGCAACCCTGGCGTACACCTCGTTTAATTGCGAGTTTATGACGAACTCCTGAAGCCGATTCAATAACTCAAGTTTGTTGCCAGTTTAGTTTCATATTAAGTTCAAGTTCGCTGCTGCCTTCAAGGTGAACCTTGAAGAGCCTTGAGATTTTCTGCCCTGATGTTGTTAACACCTGGAGCTTTGTTGTTAGGGAGCGATCTTATGATATGTCTTATTTTCATCTTCTAGCAATCCATTTATAGCCTTGCTTCTGTGATTCTAAAGACTTTAGAAAATGATACCGTGAATGCAAGGCAATATTTTCAAAAAGTTTCATCATCGTGGCGAGATACAGCTACAACGGCAAGTTAACTTTACACGGTGTCGAATGAAAAGCCAAAGTCAACGCCATATGCTATCAGACTAACGTTCTAACCCCCATATTTATTCGTGACATCCCCGGTTCGTAAACCAGATATGGCTGCACCAAGACAAGGCGTCGAATCACACCGCCGCGTCAACTCGCCTGTTCTTGGAACGCATGCAAGAAGATACCGGAATCCGCTCCATTCCATTCAGCGACATACCCGTGAAGTCGTCGGACGCATCGCCTATGGATTTTTATGGCTTTAGCTTACTTAAACGGACCCTCGGAAAGAGACGACCGCGAACAGTGGAGGACCTTTGAAAAGCGTGTCAACAGTAGTGGTTACGGGTTATCTTGGTGTTCTGCGTTCCAGCCTCCTGCAGTAGAAACTGCGATGCAGGGAAATAGCAACGATGAACACACCCGATGATTGAATACACCCGATGATGGCGAAAGGATTTTTCCAACTTTGTAAATTATTACCATGGATACCTAACAACCCTATGTATTTTTGTGCATGTGCATTCTGATGATGATGATGATGATGATGATGATAAGGAATTGGGGTCACTTTGGAAATAGGCACACTTTGTATACGTTTTATTTGAATCTAATAATCATAATTAGCTAATCGATATTCGTTCCTCGAATGTTATCATGTTTAAAATCATCTTTTGTGTTTAAAATGTGGTCTTTTCATTTTATCTATAAATTTATTAATTAAAAATGTCTAACTTAATAACGTCTTAATTAAAAACTCTTTTACTTAATAATTAATTTCAGAAACCCGAATGAGTAAACTTCCTATCTAAAATATTTCAGTATCCTTATTATAGATAACCATGTTGATGAAATTTTAATTACTTACTATAATCTCGGCCTAATCGGTTTCTCTTTTAAGTCGGAAAAAGTAAATGGATGCTTGATTACTGTAGGAACTTCGATATGCGCAAGAATTTTTATTGCGTGCTCTAAGTTAAGCATTTCCCCGATGGAGCCTATATGTAATAAAAATTAATTTAGCTGATAAAGTATGGAGCCCCCATTACTCGGGCTATTGTTTGTCGCCGCGAACACGATCGCAACGGTGGAGCCGTTGAAGAAAAGGGAGTGCGAATAAATTAAATTGGAAAGTTTAATTAGCTTTAATAACAAATAAGAGATGTCGTTGTCACAGAGATAATCCAATTACCGTTAGTTTTGAAAGATTTTCCTCGTTTGTAGACTTAAGTTAGTTTTAAAGAGGAAAGTTTCGTTGACGGCAGCAGCAGCAGCAGTAACCCTTTCCTTCTTCGTCGGCTGCTTGGGGGACGTCGGGGAGGTTGGTCGGTGGGGGATGAGGGGCGAGTCCGTTCCTTCATCTATTCCCAGGGGAAATTAATGCGGTCTAATTTTTAATAACGCCGGGACAGATTAAAACCGTCTTAGAACCCGTTTTGATGTTTAATAACGAAGCGATTGTTAGGGAAATTTATTGTTATTGAAGATTCAACGATGTCCCTAATGAAGTTACCTAGGATCCCGCAATTTCATTAGAAGGGATCCCGCATTCACCCCAACAAACAAGTAGTCCTCATTAGCGATTTGTAATGAAATTATACAGAAATTTTTGAAAAATGACAGCCTGTCAAAATAAAAAAATATTTATCTAAGAAGACGAAGTCGGGGAGTTTTCTTAACGCGAATTGTTTTCAGCTTTTCGGCAATCCTTCCGCACTTCACTTTCCTTCGTGCCTTTGGTGGAGGCCCCAAAATGGAAATGCCCTCTTATCTTGGACTGCGAAGGAGATGAGAAAATTAAATAAAGGAATGTAAATATTTAATGATGTTATTTCTTGAAATGCTACTTATTGTTTTTGAGAAAATGCCTGCTTATTTATTTATACAAGATAATGTACCGAGAAATAGCCATTTATAACATAAATAAATCTGCAATCTGAACTAAAGGAATGAACCATAAAATAAATATTTACCTTCAAAACCTTTTATTTATAATTCCAGTTATAATTGAAAATACGAGGACAAGATAAATGACGTGCATGTCACGTGGAATAAATCATTTTCGTCAACAATTAAAATGGCCAAAAGCTTGAAATGTTATTTATTCTATAATGAGAAAAATGTAAAATGTATTTTAACTGTTAACTGGAATCAATCAGCTCCATTGCACATGTTGTTTAAAGGGGAAGTCCACACAAAATGAGATATCTTTACGAGGGGCGTTCAAATTTGACCTGAACTTTAAAATAAGTTGCAAATTTCATTGTTGTAAAAATCTAAACTGTCATTGTTGGGATGGCAATTACCGCCTGTCATGCAAATCCGGCAGCACTCATCTGTCATTGTTTGTTGAAAAGTGGAACAACGAAGAATCATGAAATTTCTCCACAACGAAGGTGTGAAAGCGTCTGAAATTCATCAGAGACTTCAAAGACAGTTCACCGAGTCATGTTTTTCTCGATCATCCATCTTTGAAGTTTGAAGAAGTTTGAAGAAACTTGATCATCAGGCTTCAAAGTTTGAAGAAACTTTTGTAAATGATGCAATAGGGACAACAGGCGGATTCATGTCCGAGAATTGGCTTCAAAACTGAATATCAGCACTGGCCGTGTGGAGACCATCATCCACAATAAGCTGAAATTCAACAAGATCTGTGCCAGATGGGTCCCTAAGCAACTCTCCGAGGATCACAAAATCACCTTGGTGGAAATCTGTTCCATGCTGCTGCAGCGATATGACAGGGAAGCTGACATCTTCCTAAGGCGTGTTGTGACCATCGAGGAGACATGGATTCATCACCATACTCCTGAAAGCAAGCGTGCGAGCATGGAGTGGAGACACATAGACTCACCACGACCCAAGAAATTCAAGATGACATCATCGCCAACGAAAGTGATGGTGACTGTATTCTGGGATATTAAGGATATCGTCCATGTCGATTTTCTGGAAGAACGTCGAACCTACTATTGTAACATTTTGATGGCGTCCCTGAAGCTGACACAATGGAAAAAGGGACTAGGTGTCAAATTCCCGAAGGAAGAAAAATTTTAAAAAACATTTTTCGGAAGATTTGACAAGGAAAGAAGAACGTAAGAAAAGGAACACCCCCGACCGTAGTCGACCGACCCCGTCAAGAGCGGAAAAACCGAAGCCGCGGGATTGGAGGATGGAGTGCGCAAACTCGGCACAGAATCCTCCAAGACCGAATAAAAGGCAAAGACGAAAGCCAGACAGGGAGGAAGTGGATGACCTTCATTCAGACCGGAATGTCTTCAGCCAGCCGGACCAAATGCGATGTTATGCTGTGCCATTGAGCAAGGCTCATGGGTGGAAGAAACGAGGACTGCCCAGGGCAAGTAGCTATTTGATTTATAATCAAAATAACTTTGATTCTTGCCATAATCGTAACAGTCCCCGTGCGGAGCCTGGGCAGTCCGACTGGAGAAGGTTGCCACAGCCATCGGCCCGCTGCTTCCAACGGCAAACAATTTCGGGAAATCCCGTAGGATCTAAGCGACAATCAGATCCAAGAAGTGGACGACTGCTAAGTGACCGCCCGACATCCTCAGACCCTGACGCCCGTGGAGTCCGATCGACCAGAGGACAAGGCACGTGTTCCGACGACGGACGGCACGATCGAGGGAAGCGAGGAGTGCAACAGGGCAAAAGATACGAGACGTCGTCACCGCCCATACCATGTAAGCAGACTGTTAATGAACTGAACTCAGTGAATCTGTTTGGTTTTATTTCAAGTGGAAACCCTACCCGCCATGACGGCCTAGGAGCCCACTCGGAAGCAGGTGTGGAAAGACAGCAGCACGAATCAACGGAGGACCCGGACGAACTTAGCCCGACATCCCAGACGCCGTTAGCATTAGCTGCTGCTAAAGTGGATGTGACCGACGCCCTGACCAAGGCCGACCCGACGGACTTTCATCGAGGTGGTGCTACCACTGGATAATTTAGCCGGCTTTCTCGCGGGGCGCCCTGCAGATCGTCCTCGCTCGGACAGCGACGCCGCTTCGTATGGTACCGTGCTCGATAGAATATATCATAAGCTATTTCATTGAATTTGAGGATTCATGCTTTGCTTTCCAAAAAGTTGATGTGTTGTATTAATGCACCTGTTCTATCCCATACAGTGTTACCTCCTCGGTTGACAAACCTAAAATGGTCGCCGCTCTCCGAAGTTGCGGTACCCTCACCAGGTCGCCATATTCTCAAGACAAGCATTCAACCCGATTGGATACGCCCACGCCAAAGACGACAGCAATCCTCGAGCCCCAGATCGATTGGTGGACAAGTTCAAGTGCACCGACGGACTCAGCGTGCTGCCCGGCAAATTCGGCGTACAGCAATGAGCTGGACTGACTGGATTAATCTTGTATCTATTTGTTAGAAAAATCTGCTATTTACCTGTATAACCTAGAGTCAATTGATTAAATTGATTATCTCTTTACCTCTTTGCGTTCCACTCTGTTTGTGTTATTAAAATACACGACACTAGGACTCCTTACCGGTGGTGTTTGTTTTCTGCAAGACAATGCCAGACCACACACAGCCAAATTGACTATGGACACACTGACGGAACTCAAATGGGACATCTTACCCATCCTACATACAGCCCGGATCTCTCCCCTTGCGACTGTCACCTTTTTGGACCATTGAAAGAGTTCTTGGGCGAGCAGGCTTGGCTCCAATGATGAAGTGAAAAAGGCTGTCCTGACGTGGTTTCGAAATCATCCAGAAGATTTCTACAGAACTGGTATCCGGATGCTCCCAGAACGCTGGAAAATATGTGTAGACAAGCAAGGAGAGTTCTTTCAGAAATAACTGGTGTGTGTGTGTGTGTGTGTGTGTGTGTGTGTGTGTGTGTGTGTGTATGTGTGTGTCCGTTTTTTTTGTAGTTTCCTGATTTTATAAAAAAATCAAGTCCAGGTCAAATTTGAACGCCCCTCGTAATTTATGTTGCTAACTCATGAAATGGCGAAATTTTCTTCAAAATATTCGAAAGTAATTAACAAAAACATAAAAACATCACGCACTCTATTGCTCGCGGAAGTACAATGTGCGTCTAAAAAGTTTTCGGTGAATGGATGGAAATCTCAGAAGCAGTGTAAGATAAAAATGCGGCCACGCGCATGCGCGGGGAGAGACCAATGAAGAGACGGCACGTAGCAAATAGGACAAGAAACCGACACAGATTAGTCTGCTACGGGCAGTCGAACGGCGCGTTTGCGAAATCTCATGTCAAATGAATGGTGCAACGGATAAACATAGAGTTTTGTTACAAATTGGGAAAAACGGCCACAGAAACGCATGCAATGTTGGTCCAGGTGTACGGAACGTGTTTGCCCACAGGAGTGGAAAGTGGAGTTTGTTGATTGACAGCACACGCCCGCATACTGCGATCCGATTTCGATTTCAAAGCATACACAACTTGTTGGCCCAACGCCGTGTAACTGTTATTGCACAACCACCATGCTCGTTTGATCGAGCGCCTGCAGACTTCTTTTCGTTCCCTCGCTTCAAGAGGGTCCTGAAGGGCACACGTTTTGCAGACTTACCAGATATTCGACGACGTGTGAAATCTGTGCTTCGATCGATCCCAAATGAAGCCCTCGCTGACTCATTACAGCAGCTTTATCAACGATGTCACAAGTGTGTTGTGTGTCCAACGGACGTTACATTGAGGGTGAATAAAGGTATTTTGTTTCCATTTTTTGTTTTATTAGTTTTATGCTTCCATTCACCGAACTTTTTAGACACACCTTCTAATTTATGATGCGGCCGATGGTCCTTCATACCTTCTTATACCTTACGATATACGCCAAGTAAATAGAAATCATGCTCTGAGGTCATTTATTTATTGCACAAAAACTATTTGCTACACGTATTTCTTATACATGCACATGAGAACTTTGTTCCTGCCCCTTTTGTTTTCTGCAGAGCTTTAATCCGATTGGGCATGGAATCAATGAGTTTGGCGATCTTGGCTTGTGGAATTTTGATCCACTCGGCACTCAAACATTCGAAAAGTTCTGCACAGATGTAATAGGCAAACCACCAGCTGGTAATAGTAGAAAATCATGGCTCTCCTCGACACGCTCTGTTCAATCCACCTGCATGACAACGAAATTCGGGCAGATTCATGCAAAGAATGTCTGCAATTGCTCTGCTACTTAAAATTGATGGCACATGTATATTGATTGTTCAGCTAAAAATTTTTGCAGTGGCCTGAGTGGGCACCGCTCAGACATAACATGAGAAGACAGGGCGAAAAATGAATGATATCTCGGGCCCCATTTAACCTCGCTACGCCATTGCCTTCGTATAAATGATTCATTCGATTTCAAAGCATACCATTTTTTTGAAATATTACACATACAGATATACACTAGATGGAAAAAAGTATTCAGACACATGCTTTTTTTAAATTTTCTTGTTTTTTTTATTAAATTGTAGGGTCACCTTTAGCTTATAAATGACTGCAGCTATCTTTCGTGGCATGCTTTCTACTAAATTGTTGGAAAAGTGCTTGCTGAATTCTTTTTCACTCCTCCCTGTAAAGTAAATCCCAAAACAGGCAGTGAAGACGGTCCATTTTCCAAACTTCTAATTCTACGCTCCAATTCGTCCCAAAGGCTTTCTATCGAGTTGAGATCTGGGCTTTGGGCTAGCCAGTGCAAAAGTTTGACATCATTCCAGACAAACCAAGATGTTTGTGTGTGGGTGGGTGGGTCTGTTTGTATGTTTTTTATACA
>JAHWFO010070218.1:611263-637309 GCA_023313115.1 Rhysida immarginata | reverse complement strand
TATAGTTCAAAGGAACGTACTCTATTTCTCTGCTCTTTTTCTTTTCTCTGTTCATAATCGTCCGATGAAATATCTTCAATTTCTTGATAAAATACTGGTTCACAATCTTCATTCACATGAATCAATGCCTCTTCATTTACAAATATTTTTTCATCCAGCATTTCTAATGTAAGTTTATAGAGTTGCTGTCACATCATCATAGCTTCGTGAGAAATTATAGTTGACTATTCCGATGCAATCATATTATTTTCATGGAGCAATATTTCAAAATATACTACTGCATCCTTCAATCGCAATTTCGAAACTTCGCTGTTCATATATTCGTCAATTTTCTTTTCAATCCCCGAAGAGCCAGCAAATTCTCCGCTCTCCATTTTCACAGAAAAACGTTTTTATTAACTGTTTTATGATTAAAATACCATTATTGTTTCACAATTAAAAACGGCTTTTTTTTTTGTAACGGCTTGGCAAACCTCCGCTCATACTTGACGAGAGCCAGTGGCGCGAGAAAGATCTAGAACATTTCAAACCTCTTCTCACGTGCCTCTCTGCGCTCTGCCTACCTTGTGCACTATATGATAAATATGTCAGGTAGCCTCGAAATAATTTTTTTTAATAAAATAAATAAAATAAAATATTTATTGCTTTTAAAATGTTGATTCTATACAAAATATTTTGCAGAAAATACTTTATTACTCCGTAGACACTTGTAACAATAAAAATAAGTATAATAATTTTGAGAAAAGGAAAAGTTTGTGAAAAAATTTGGTGGTCACAAATAAATTTGTAAATATAATATATTGAATAATTATTTGGGTAAAGAAAAAAATTGTTACAACTGGGATTCGAACCCGCCACCTCACCCTAATAATTTGATTTGTGAGTAGCAACCACGATGCCGTCTGAGCTATCGGATCACTTACAATCAAAGAGGAAAACTTTCTCTTATATATGGTGCTCGAAACTTTAAACCGTTTTTTATTCAAAATTGGTTGATTAGTGCGCCTTAATATTTAAGTATGGTAACATCCTAAAGGTACACCACAACTATACGAAGCCTCGTATTAAACTAAAATTTCGAGGTCGTAATGTCCCCTTGTTAGATTTTACAATTTTAGTGTAAAGACCAGATACCAAATTTCATCCATTTAGCTCGTTGCGTTTCTGAACTATCTTGTTCACACACATAGGAACAGATACAGAAATAATTCCAAAATGTGTTTTTCAGAGTTAGCGAGGTCTAAAATATCGAGAATCATCAAAATCTCGAAGTCGAATTTTTTGACGATTACATGTATAATACTTTCATTATTGAGAGAAATTAAAGATACTTTGAAAGAACGTAAGGATTAAAGATGAATTACAAATCTACCTGGTGCTCCTTATAAAATAAATCTTTAAAACAAGGTTGAATTGCAAAACTGTAATTGCTGGATCAATATTCACTGGATAACATCAAGTTTCTTCTGGGCATTTTAAATCTGATAACATCTGATATCATCGAGCCTGTCTCGGGCATGTTAAATCATTCCTCATAAAGGAAGAGCTATCGTAATTCAAGGCCTGTCCTTTGTGTATTAATGTGATAATGTCATCTTATCCAAATTAATGTTTTAACTATTAGTGATTAGACGTAGAAAATGGTAAAGAAAATGCCATGGTCAGGACACCCAAGAAGTAGGTGTGAAAATCAGTCCTCCTAGGCTTATTTTCCATTTTGTCTAAAAATGGTGTACTTCTGACTCAGATATTCGCCAGTCTCATCCACCTCCATCCAAGAGGAGACACTTTTCGTCTATCACATGAGCCAATTTGGATTTCTGATGGCCTCTGTTCATGAAGTATAGGATTATGACAGATTTGCTTCGTTTTAATTCGAACACCGGAACATTACTGATTACCACGATAATGTATTAGCGTCTGATGATGGCTAGCAGGATTTCCTTTAAAAGTAAATAATTTTAATTCTGCCATATTCCTTCTCATTATTTATTTTTACGGTGTATACTGCGATTTGCTTTTCTGCATTGACCTTTAGCAGGATTAATTCACTTGGCTCTAAGTAAATATAATTTATGGCTTTAAGGAAAATTAATTGGAAAAATTAACAATTACAATACTTTACTTTCATTATGATTTACGTTGTCTCCTCTCGTTATTTTCCATTAAACTGCCTAATTCTCCTTGAGTGCATTTCCTAATTGTGCCTAATTTCTCTTCCTCATTATGACTTACTAATTAACTATTCAGTCTTTTTTAAATAATGTTAATGCATAATGCCAGAAAGGAGAGCAATTATGACTGAAAATTTTGAATAACAACTAAAAAAAAGTTCTGTATTCATCTTTTCCATAAAAGTTAAATTTATGATACGATATTATTCACTCATAATCCAGCCAGTGATAAGCATTCACGGTTGTTCTTATAAGTGAATTAAATTTAAAGCTATTTTACAGTTTTACTTAGTGTCTCGAATTAAACTTTTATAACAGCACAGAGAACACTGGCAGCATACAGTAAAACTATGTTCAAGATGATAAGTGGTTCCTCCCAATGAATAACTGTCTACAGTCAATCCGAAATTAATTGGGAGGTGAGGCCTGTTCAGATTGGCAATGTTCGGAATTATCAAGTATTTATCAAATTTTTAACAACCTGAACATGTTTTTATGTGCGAGCTGCTATGTCAATTTAGATGCAACAAACCTGAAAGACGCAAGACGCAATTTCTCTGATTTTTTCTGTGAAGTCTTGTTCGGGTTATCCGTTGTTGTTTATTTTGGATTAATGAGGTATATATACGATTTTTAGATTACCTATATATATATATAGGTAATCGGCAATGTGTTAGACCCAGCATTGTATAGAATGCCCAGGGGATATAATGAATGACTAAAGTTTTTAGACAAAGTTTGAAATGGTTTATATTTCACACATTTCCTAGGCATTCTATACAATGACAAAGGGCCAATAGTCAGAGTATAGAATGCTCCCGCTACTCACCAATAACTACCAAAAGCTAGTGGACGATGTGAAAAAGGAAAAAGACTAAGAAGGAACCACGGCACTGTTGGTTGCTGAAACGTATGATGTAATGGTGGTAGAGAACAAAATGAATGATATTATCAGTATTCCCTTATGTTTGGAGCTTTATCTCCAGTTTCCATCTAATATTTTCTTCACAAAAGTAATATTTATCTTCAGCGCTATTCATTTTTATATATGTACTCTGAATGATTTGACGTACTTCATGAGGTTGATTTGGCCTTTGGACACGGGGAAGGCTAAAGAATGTTGAAAGAACTTTCAAGCAAGTATAAGAATATTACTCGTCATGATATTGAATTGTAACTTTGTGAGCCAAGCCAGAAAAAAATAAAAAGTGTCAAAACAGATATTGGGTCAAGACTGCTTTTACTAACTTGGAACTGCAGAAGGAATCTTGAACCAACTGTATGCGAGATCACAATTTACTGTATGTCTCAAGGACTTATTGTGAGTTGAAGACCTCCTTAACCACGAAATAGATTTCCGATTTGTTGCTGCCTCTCAGTCCAGAGGACGCGGTCAAGGAGGATTCGTGAGGTGCATGTGCAAGACCAAGTGCCAAAACATGAAGTGTTTTTATGTGAAAAAGAAAATTAAGTGTAATTCAAAATGCCATTCTAGCCCTCCTTGTTGCAACACGCCTTTATTGGAATTCACAGTTTCTCGTTCATTTTCAAAAACCTGTTCAGTGCCAATAAATGCGTGTTTTGATCTTAGCCAATAGTGATTATGTCATTATGTATAATACCTAGGTAATGTATAGAATGCCTTATGAAAAGTTTGCAACATAATGATAAAAACCCCAGATATTTTATACTTTGCCTAAAAGCGTCAAGCATTCTACATATTCCCTAGGCATTCTACACAATACCGGATTTTCACAGTATAGGATATTTTCAAAGAACTTTTTGAGTTCGTTACTGAATTCCATAGTTCCATTAGCCCACTGTCACGTGGAATGTGTGAAAATAACAATGTGCATAAAAAACAAGAACTGCAAATGTTTAATAAATATAAGGTACACTTTCAGAGCAAAATCTTTAGCTCGGTAACCAATTTCAACATACACCATTTCAACAAGTTCAGCAATTTTAATAAGAAATGGAGTAGCATGATGTGGAGGCGATTTGCTAGTAGAAAATTAACAACCACTTAATATGCGTCCAGGCAATGTCTAGCTCAAAAACGGCCAGCTCATTTCAATGGGCGTGGTCCTCTGCAATATGCAATAAAGGAATAAATGCACAGTAGCAATTTGACAAGTTTCAAATAAATCCTTATCCAAGTATTAACAAAATATATATTTGTGTATAATCCTTCTGAAACGTATACAGGCCTCGCTCAACTTATCGGATAAACAACAATATCAATTTCATAAAGCAATGAGCAACGAAACAGCTGAGTTAAAGTAAATAAATCATACAAATTTAAGTTCAGTTTGTAATCCGAGGATAGTAATTAGTGCTCTCTGTTCAATTTGCAATCAGAGAGAAAACGTAGGTCAATAAACAATGTATTTGACTAACAGGTTATAAGCGACAACAATTCCAACAATAAAGCCACAGCGGAAAATTTGAAAGGGACTCTAAGTAAAATTAACAATGTTTAACAATTGAAATTGGAAATTTAACTGGACTCGCCCAGTTTTTCTTTCATTGGACAGAGTATATATCAGTAAATTAATAACCACCAATAATTTACAATTATTAACTCCACAGGGGCTCCAAATTAGGCAGGCAGAAATCCTCTCAATCCTATGGCCTGATATTCATTTACCAGAGCAGAATTCACAACACTATAATGTCGAAGCCTCTTCAAATAGCATTGAACATGGAGACGTTTTAATCTTGTCAAGGACAGTTATGTAACGATACACTGTCGTCTTAGTAAAAAGTTTATGCCATGAACGAAACACAAAATGCGGAGCTTCATATTTTGTTGCAATTATACAAAAGGCACTATCCCCTTCATTCAATTTACATGGCGAGGTAAAGGGAACAATTTTTCTGCTCGCTTCATCGTTAGATTTTAAAGAATCGCACGCTAAACTTGTATCACGGTTTACGGCGATATTCGAGTCGCACTCACTGTCGTTACTAAGATAACATAACGGTTCAGTTAACTTAGTGCAGCAGTTTTCCTCTTCCAACTTTTGGATGCAGCGGGGAAGCCTTCTTGGTGCATTCACTAAGCTGCCAGAAAACTGCTTTGCGTTTCCCTCCGAGAATTCAACTCTCTCGTTCACATTCTCTGTCCCAACTGATTCCGCGCAAAAACTTCTCCACATCCTCTCTCTCGCTGCACACTTCATTTCTTCTTCCTGGATCATCACATTGACCAACGAGAGTAATCGCGGACCCGCTCGGAAAGACGCATTATTCCAAAATAACCTTGGAGCGAATCTTCGAGCGCGCGATCTCACGCTTCCGATCACGTCAGTTCACGCTTTCGCTTTCGGAACACGTGACATCCGCACTTTTGTTAAGGTGCGGCACATATAATAAATGAAATGAATGCGTCTTTCGTCGCTGACTATGATGACCGCATTAAATAGTTCCCGAGATATAGGTCAAAACTAAAATTTCCGAAATGTGCTATATTTCGAAAATAGTGAGTCAGAGCAAAATGGAACCAAACAATCTATTGCACACATAAAATCAATAATTTTTTATATTGATCTTGGTCAGTATTGCGACGGATACTATGGAAAGATCATAATATAGATAATTGATAGTATACAGGATGTCTCACCTAAAATGAACCTAAAATACCAATCTGGCAAAGTATTTTCAATGGAAAAATTATTGTGAGAGGTAAGTATAAAAAGTATCAGGCTAAGTTTCGGAAAAATAGATTTATTTCAGATATTGCTACAAAACCTTAAAATTCTGCAAAGTGCATCCCTTGAGCGTCGACACACTTTTGCCAGCGGCTTTTCCACGACTCGAAGGGCTCCCTGGTAGGCGGTATCCGGAAGGTCCTTAAGGGTACGCGTGCAAGCTTCTTTAACGACACTTAGAGTCCCATGCTGGTGTCCTTTGAGGGAGGATTTCACTTTTGGGAATAGGAAAAAGTCTGCTGGGGCCAAGTCGGGACTATAAGGGGGTTGGGGAATCGTCGCGACGCCGTTTTGCGTCAAGCAGTCGAGCACTTTGGAGCATGTGGGCCGGGGTGCATTTGTCGTGATGGCTGGCCTCACCCGGTTAACCGACGGTCTGAATTCAGCACTTCACGCATGCGTTGCACGTTGTCGTCGGTTCTTGACGTTGATGGCCGTCCAGGTGGGGCTCGTCCTCCACACACTCTCGGCCATCTTTGAAGAACTTGTGCCATTTAAAACTGCTGTTTGTGACATGCTTTCATCCTTGAACACTTGGCGAATAATGCCCAACGTCTCCGTACCCGATTTCCCCAGTCCAACACAAAATTAGATGGCGCGTACCGCTGTTCAATCGTTCGCTGCACTTTGAGCTTGCACTGAGTCACTCGACAGAGGTCCTAAAACTTCGTTCTAGCCTGAACAAACGCTCGCAGGCGACTGACACTTGGCGCGTTTTTAAGGTCAGACCCCACACCATCGAGCACGCTCGGTGCGAGCGCGTTGCGAACTACAGTCACGTCAGGAAAAAATTGTTCCCGATACTTTTTATACAAACCCTGTATGTGTATCCCATTTCCAAAAATACCTAAGCCATTTTCGAATATGGAAGACAAGTTTAAAATTTGCAACGGAAACTCCTATTTTAATGGAATTTTTAGATTGTACACAACATTTGAGAAATGTTTTATTCTTGGGTTTTGCAATTGATCCAACTGTTTAAGAAATAGAGGCACTGAAAGTGTTGTGTGTTTGGATATAAAGAAAAGGCAAAATACAGGATTTTTAAAATTTTATTTAATGTAATCCAATACGTCCATCCACGGCCTGTATGGCCAGAGACCGACGAGTTGGGTCCTTGGATGAATCTGGATTTACGACAGCTATATGATGGTCGCATAAACATCGTATATCACTGATGGTCGCCCATCCAGTGACTAGCCGTGCCTGATGTTGGTTAACTTCACAGAAGTTGTGTGTTTAGTAAAAGCCCACCAGGCGACGGCCTCCCCTGATAGAATAAATTACTAAACACAATGGACACATTCTCCAAACACACTAGTTTACAGACATCAGTTTATGCACATTTTCAGACGGTAAGATGACGGATTAACTGTCGATGAGACGGAGCTATCTGCTTCTGAAATAGCGTTTGCAGCGAGTGCTGCTCTTTTTATACGCTTTTATTTAGCTTACTTTTCTGTGTGTTTGTCCGCGTCTGTCTGGGTCAAATCTTGAATCAATATTAAACCAACTTCCCAACAAGCTAGAGAGCTGAAACTTGATACACATACACTGGAAAGACGAAAATGCATTTTAAAGGAAAAAATGTTCAAATCGGTTCACCAAAGTCGTTCTAGAGCGCAAATTCATTTAACTCGTCCCTCCACAAGTCGGCAACTTGGTTGCCAATTTGCGGAGGGACGATTTTATACGAATTGATTGTTAGACCAAACAATTAATTTTACATATTGTCGACGCCGGCTTGAAGAGATATTATAATAAAACAATAAAAGCGTGGTTTGATAAAATCCTTTTCTTCCTCTTAATTCTTGTTATACTGTTTGAAAATGTGCATAAACTGATGTCTGTAATCTGACAACTCCATCTGTTAGTCAAAACCCGAACAATTTTTGGAAAAAATTCCGACTTTATTTCAATCGTTTCTATGCAAACAGGGTCTGTTTATCTGCATTCGTGTGTGGTTTATTGAGTTTTAAAGTTTTTTCTGACTTTGAATTACCCTGTTTTTAACTTCGTATAAGAGCTTTAGGAAGTGATGAAATGAAAGTAGAGAATACAGAGTGAAAATTTATCTTCCCTCAGCTTGTATAACAAGTTACCTGGAAATTAGTTCATCCAATTGTCAATATTTCAAGTAAAATTTATATTCATTAGAAACGTAAAAAAAGCAATTCCGTTAGAGTCACCTCCTCCTTGCCCCAAGCTACCCCCTTCAAGGAAGTTCTTCTTCATCTAAGAGATTTTAAAATTGCAAGATGAAAGATATCCACATCCTATTTTCCGTTTATTAGAGTTACAGATCAAACGAAAGGATTCTGAATAGAATGGAATTTTAAATTACATGCTTGCTTGGTTAAGTTATAACTGGCTGGCGATTCCCGAATTTCTTACTGTGCGTCCAAGTGATCGAACTTAAAAACCTTTGTATCTACTGGAAACCTTTGTATCTACTAGAGTTTCATAACATGCATGTATTCGAAGTCTCATTTGCGATGGTCGAGATAAATGTCCTTCGATCCCTTCTTGTTAACCTTCCCAGAAACGAATTTCCTTATTTGAAGATGGATTTATTCGACCTCATTTCTGGTCTGTCGCTGATATTGTTGTGTTTATTAAAGATGCCCAGTACAGAGTTAGCAGGATGGATGTGGAGAATCGGTCAGATGGATATCTTTAGAACCGTCATCTGTATCTAAAAAAGTGAGCGTAAGTACGTATGTAAATATGTGTGTGTGTTTGTACTCTATGAAAATCCACATCGATTGTCATAGAATCACGAAAATTTGTTTAAAAAGCCCTGATTAAAAATCTTTCAAGAAAATGTAGCACGCCATTCTACTTCTGCCGTCTCAATCGCTGCTGAAGGAGAAAATGTAGATGCTGTTTTAGTTAATACTATTATTATTCGCAGACAGTCTCATAGTTTAATCTTGCTTATTAAGCAAGGCGCACACGAAGCATTGTTTGGGCTGTTGTGTCTCACGTCGACCAATTTATTCACTTCTTTATTTATTCATTTAATTAATTAATGTAGGAGTTTAGCTTTCTTTTTATTGGTATATCATGTTGATTTAAGTAATGTTTTTATTATTCATTCTGGTAATTACAAGGTAACTTCCTGGAATTAGGTTAAATTTGCCAAGAGCCAATTAACTACTCAACGTTTTCCGCAAATAAACATCTCTGGTTTAAAGTTTTACTTTTCATAAATTTAAAAATATGTAATCTTTCATAGACATCGATTTTTCAGTTTGTATTGTTAAATGTTGATATTTTTATAAAAAAATTTATAATGAAGAAGCTATCTGTCACGTGGATTTGCAGAGTGATTAGACAAGAGCCAGAGAACGATAAAAATAAATGGAGAAATAAAACTTATTTCAAAACTTTAAATAACTTAATAAATGATTTCATAAAGTCAAAACAGTGGAAGCTGTCGCTGGGATAAAACAAAAATGTATAGTTCTGTGTAGTCGTCTTTGACCTTTAGTCAGAACATGCACAAGTTCGGATTATAGTCTACACCACCCGTAGTTCGGTATGTATGATGATTAGGCAAAATCTTAATTATGAAAGTTATTGTTGGGGAGCTGGGTATGAGACGAAATTATTATTTCTCGTCGCTCGTTGAGATTCGTTGCTTGAGCTTCACACGAAGAAATACCCGTCGATGTGAAGGCACTCCTTCCTACGAGACACAGACGGACAATAGATGCTACGCCGTCACGCGCAGACGCAGGTAGAAAGAATATAAAGGAAATAGGCACTTTCCTTTGTTACGCACTCTAATGAAGAATAACACCAATAACTCAGATGCCCCGCTGACCACTAAGATTCAAAAGTAGAACAGAAGAATCTGATGCAAAAAATAACTTATTTGTGGTCTCTTATAACACACACTTGAAAACACTTAAATAGGGGAGGCTCTTTCGGCCACACTCTTAATATCACCATATATCACTAAGCTTTGATTAAGCTTACCAAAAATTCAGATATGTTAAACATCTTAACAAGAACACTATCACACCATATTACTCTGCCACTCATGGCCACTTAACAACATTGCCACGATTTCGCCGTAATCGATTTTAGTCGGTATTTCTAAGCATAAGCTCCACCCATACACAGCTGAAGACACAAATCAGGTAGACTTGGATGATTTGGGAAAACATACACTGATGCTCCGAAGCTCGCAAGTCGAGGAAAATCTTCTTATTGCGATAGAAAAAAAAAATCCCTCTACGGGTGTAAGAGAAAACGCTCCAATTTTAAAGTCAGATAAATCAATATGAGATTTCGACGTAAATAAAGTGATTGAAGCCACACTTCTAGCGTACTCAATTTGTCACAAAACAAGACGAGAAAATTTAGCGATAAAGTCTTTCGTGCATATCGCCGTACCCTTACGGGGAAATGGACAAGTCCCGCTGTCGAGCACCGAAGCTGAGTTCAAAAGTTTTACGAAGAAATTTAGAGAAAAGAGGATGAAAACCCTGGAATGATTCCTCCTGTTCCTCTACTCAGGTAAGTTGAGATAGAGAACGGAAACACTCCCAGGGCGTCATCATTTTCTAATAGTTCGTTTGCGTCTGGCGAGAACACTGTTCGGAACTCGCTAACTACTGCGGCTTGGATATGAGCATGAAATATCGTTAAATTGCACCTCAGATATACAGTTTATAAATGAAAATGTCCTATCGCAATATGTGAAGCCGGTCTGGTAACTTATTCCGTCGTTATTTTGCAGATGGCACCTTCCATTTTCCGTGCTCGTCACTTTTGAGGGATGAGGAGGCTTTCCTTCGCCCGAAGAATTTTCCGACGTTAATGCCGAGGACTCCAAATAGGCAATTAGGTTTTCTACGGCTTTTTCGAGCCTACCTTGTAGCTCTACGGGATACTGTCGAGGCTCCTTGCTCTGCAGCTCGCTGCTTGCTCCCGTCGGTTCCTCCCCGTCGCATCGCTCGCCGACCACCTTTCCGATGTCGACGTCGTACTGCTCGCAACTCCCGCACGGCACCTTGGACGCTGCTCGTTGCATAGATAATTCTCTGGCGCTATTATCGTTTCGTTTCTCTCGTGGACGAACAGAATTTTCGCCCTTCCATCGCAAAATTTTCCGAGGAGACGCTTCTCGCGCCCGTCTTGCTCGCGTCCATCTTTCTTTTTTCCCTGTCGACTCTCTCGAACCACGTGATCTCTTCAGGATGACATCGCTCAGTTCTGACGTATGATCTCCGTCATTCACCTTCTCTCTTCTTGAGGAAGATTTCTCTCGCCGAAATCCACGTGACACTATCTTAAGAAAGGACCGAAGATTTCAAGCACGCCATTAATTTCGACAAATTATATATTAATTTATGTTAATTTCTAAGTAATGTATTCTTTCGGTTTATGTACACGATGATTCAAAATCGAGTATCCATATTGAAAGCATTCTGGAGAAGAAATCAGTGTTGTTGGTAACAACATCAGACTTGCCTAATAATACTGTTGGCAAAATAAATGCAACACCTAGAAGGAATGGGTTGATTTATCTGGAATTTTGCACATGTAGAATTGGTGGCATACAAGTTATGTTTCAAATTGCAAGATAATATTCCAGAAGAACGTTGTACAGGGTGGCTCCCATGCCCTCCTGGAGAAGAATGGTTCCGACCAGATTTGCATGAAATCGTCAGTTTGACATCGGCATTGTATTAGAACGGTTGACTGTAGGTGTGGTGACAACAACTGCAGTGCCTCGCACATGCCGCCTTGCTCCTATGCAACAACTCACGGAGTTTGACAGAGGTTGGATTGTCGGATTGTGGGAGGTCTCATCGGCGTATCGCGGTGGAGATCGATGGTCTCAACCACGTAATGCTTCTGTGATGTCTCTTGATGTTTTCATCAGTGGTTTACGGAAGGAACGCACTCACGTAGACCTGGTTCTGGACGCCCACGCCAAGACCCGTCGAACTGTACGAGAAGCTTTGAGCAACCTACGGCATCCACAGCAGAGATAAGGGCCAGAGTGGCACCAGCTTTGTTTGTCAAGACGGACCATTGGTAACCGTTTGCTAGTTGCAGGACTGCGGGCACGGATCCCTTTAGCCAGACTCCCACTTCTGCAAGAATACCTTGCTGCGCGGTTGCAGTGGTGCCGCGAAAGAGCCGAATGGAGGTCTGTGGTTTTTCGTGATGAGAGCAGATTCTTCCTGTACACCAGTGATGGACGTGCGTGTGTGTGCGGCGAAGAGGAATGGAACGCCATCTTCCACAGGTCAAACCCCTAGCGTCATGTTGTGGGGTGCGATAGGTTACAATGGCGATCACCCTTAATGTCTGTGGATGGAAAACTGCATTCGATACGTGGAACCTGTTCGTCTGCCCTTCTTGCAACAGGAAAATAACGCCCGTCCACACACTGCCCGTGTTAGCTTGCAGTCCTTACAGCACGTGGCACTGCTTCCCTAGCTAGCAAGATCTCCAGACTTGTCGTTAATCGAAGATGTGTGGGACATGATGGGACGTAACGTTCACCGTCGCTGCACACTAGCTGCAACAATTCCAGAATTGCGCCAGCATTTCAGGAGGCTTGGAACAAGCTACCCCAAGACGACATCCAGCCTCTATATGGCCGTATGCATGCAAGAGGCGAGGCCTGAATTCAAGCTCGGGGCAGATATACGACCTATTAATGTGCTCTATTGGGGCATGGGAGCCGCTCTCTACAACGTTCATATTGTCTTGCAATTTGAATCATTTCTTGTATGCTATCAATGCTACGTCTGTGCAAAATTTCAAGTAAATCGATTCATTCCTTCTAGGTGTTGCATTTTTTTTGCCAGCAGTGTACGTTTGAAATAATGGGGAGACGACAGGTACTATAAAAAAATTAGGTCTACTTTCCCTTCATCATTCTTAAAAACAGCATTAACAATAAGCACGTCAGCCAACGAGAGCACCATCGTACGCCTTTTTATGTTGATGCGAGAACTTACCGCCGTGTTATACAAATTTCGTCACTCTGAAGTATACCAACCAAGTTTGGCGTTGCTTGCTTATTGGTTTCCTCTCCAGAAAACATTGCATAAGAATATTTTATTTTGAATAACTCACTGACTCACTGATGAAGTGAACTTGGTTCACGAACTGTACATCTCATTCTTTATTAAATAATTTTATGAATTAGTGGTTTGTATTGTCCTTTTTTCCTTATTCTAGTGTCCACAGTTTCTGGCGGTTTTAAAGTATGTATACAGATTTAGTTTAATTCCCTGGGATAAAATTTAAACAACTAAACTAAAACAGAATTGCTTTGATAACTGTATTTTCATTTTTTTCTGTATGTCAATGAAACAATTGATAATTTTTCAGATTACAGCATTTCTCAATAAATAAACCATTAAGGAATGACATAACCAAGTACAGAAAGGTTAAGCTAAACCATTCGCGGAACTATATTTTTAAACCGCCCTATGTTAACATTGGAATTTTCTAATGGACAATAATGATACCATTAAACCACGTACCTTTGAAATAATTTCAACTATCATTAATCGTTATATTCATTCATAACACCTCGCTCCAAGTCGTTTGATATATTACATGCCATATTTTAGCATTGAAAGTTCCAATGAACCATACTGGTTCAACTAAAACAGGTTCCTTGAAACCAATTTCGACTATCATTAATTTTACGTTATATTCATTCATGACACCTCATTTCAAGTCGTTTGATAAATTACATTGCATATTTTAGCATTGAAAGTTCCAATAAACTATTATGGTTCCACTAAACCAGGTCCTTAAAACCAATTTGGACTAACATTAATTTTACGTTATATTCCTTCATGGCACCTCATTCCAAGTCGTTTGATATATTACTTGCCATATTTTAGAATTGAAAGTTCCAATGAGCTATAATGGTTCCACTAAACCAGGTTCCTTGAAAGCAATTTCGAATATCATTAATTTTACGTTATATTAATTCATTACAACTCACTCCAAGTCGTTTGAAATATTACATGCCATAATTTAGCATTGAAAATTTTTGAGGTTGTCATAAGGGTACTATTAGAGCACGTGTCGTTGTTTCGATTTCTACCATTTTCCGCTTCTATCTCGAAATTACGATTTGTTTGATATATTACTTAATATATATCTCCATTGAAAAGAGCTTGTTGGGGTCGTGAAGGTACCATTTGTGCACGTGCTATTGAATTGATTTAGATAACATTTATGATTGGTTCGTGCCATGTACCATATTCATCGACTGACGAAAATAGTAATGAATAACCGGTTCTATCTCCTCATTACGATTCGTTTGATATATTACTCAATATATCTTCCGATTGAAAATTGCTAGGTGGGAAAATAGAGGTACCATTTGTGCACGTGCCAATGAACCGATTTAGATAATATTTGTAACTGGTTCGTGCCACACGAACTATATTCATCAGATTTTTAAAATCTTTTATAGCCTCGGAGGAGTTAAAGTTACAGACGGACAGACAGACACACAGATGGACAGACAGACACGTTTCCCCACACTGATAGCATAAAGCACTTTTCGGTACTTAATACATTATTAAGAAATGACACAACCAAGTACCGAAATGTTAAACTAAACCAATCGCGGAACTATATTTTTAAACCGCCCTATGTTAATATTGGAAGTTTCTAATGGACCATAATGATTCCATTAAACCACGTACCTTTGAAATAATTTCGACTATCAGTAATATTACGTTATATTCATTCATGACACATCATTCCAAGTTGTTTGATATATTACATGCCATATCTTATCATTGAAAATTTTTGAGGGTGTCATAAAGGTACGATTAGAGCACGTGCCATTGTTTCGATTTCAACCATTTTCAAAATGGTTCATTTCCGGAACCTTATTTATTAATTGGCGAAAATAGTAATTTATATGCGATTCTATCTCGTCATTACAATTTGTTTGATATATTAATAAATCTCGCCATTGAAAATTGCTAGGTGGGGTCGTTAAGGTACCATTTTTGTGCACGTGCTATTCAACAGATTTAGATAATATTTGTGAACGATTCGTGCCATGTACCATGTTCATCGACTGACGAAAACAGATTTTGAAAATCTTTCATAGCCTCGGAGAAGTTTGAGTTACAGACAGACAGACAGACGGACAGACACGTTTTCCCACACTGATAGTATAAAGCACCTTTCGGTACTTAATAACTTTTACGTACATCTCGCAGACCTCTGTAAATTTCTTAATATTCCTATTGGATATTGTAAAGAATTTCACTTTAGAAAATTTACAATCTAAATTTTCTCCCTACTGCCAATTTTAGAAGCTGACAAATGGCTGGATAAGTGTGTAAATTCTAAACTGTTTGAGTTTTAAAAGTAAAAACATTTCTTCTCTTTTCATAAATCTTTAATTTTATATGTGAAATATGCAGGCTTTGCAATACATTTTCATTGATGAATCTTTATTTCACCAACCGGTTTCGCCTAATTTTCCCGGCTTTGTCAAACTGCTAAATATTTTTGAAAATGAATAACAATATCTTATAATATTTATTTAGTATTAATTCGTTCTCTTCTAAACCTTTCTCTAAAAGCTAACTATTTATTAAACAATTGACAAAAAACAAGGAAAATTATAAAGATACAACTTAAAATTCAATGTTTAAATTATAAAATATAATAGAATACTATAGAAAGGTTTTAACAAACCTCTAACGTGTTATATTATATGATAAATTATAAATTTTATGTGAAATTCATGCAGAGTTTAATGCTACTGTACATCAAAGAATATTATCGATTACTCTAAATTTTCAATAGGTTTTATTCTATAGGAAATTCTGTAAAAAACACTTCACCAAAAGGAAGCTGTAACTTCTTTTTTTCACAGTTTGCTAAGTTCTCTTATTAAGAGGCGTCACTAACGAAGGAATTGTCCTTTCGCCGTTCTTTGGAAAATGAGAAGAAGCTCTTCAGTAATTATTCGCACATAATGTAGGAAGTTCCTTCAGAAATGACCGAGCTCTTCTTCATTTCTTCTGACATGTGACCACTTGATGGGTACTCATTTTCTTCACTTGTGAACTTGATTAGAAGAAGAAAAGATAAAAGCACGGGCTTCTATCTATTATGTTAAGCACGGCCTTCTATCTATTATGTTCGCCGAAAAACCATTTCTTAGACAATGAAAACAGTTTCATGTTCTTGCCAAAAAAAAGTGATTATTTAAAGCCAAAATTTAACAAGAACCCTTTGTTGAAGAAAAACTCGTTATTGAAAGGCAAGAAAATACTTGGATATTTATTCGCAAATCCGTGTTTAGACAAAATAATATAATATCTTTTGGAGTAGTTTTGGGCTTTTATGAAGGCGTTCAATTTTCGTAACCGAAAGTCTTATTAAATTTATAACGTATCAGGTGATAGGTTGCTACATTCGGTCTTTATCGCAGCCACTACCTCTGCCTTTTTTACTGGTCGGTCTTGAATTACACGTACAAATGATCCATAAGGTTTAAATCAGGCCTCTAAAGCGATATAAAATAGAATGGCATGTAAAGTTTCTTGTTGATAAAAGTATGTACCTTCTCGGTAGTGTTGTCATAATAGTTTAAAATATACAGGGTTGCAAAGCCAAATAACATGGAAAGCTGCACGACTATATCAAAATTTGTTCTTCGTACTCTAAGAGAAGAAATAGAATCTCTGGGAAATTTTGCTTAACTTGGACAATATCGATTTGCACGTTGTTTTCGCTGTACCTCTTGTCCCGTTGATTAGTCATGTGATTTAAATTTGATGTTATGCAGTTTCAGCCCGTGCAATGTTTGCTGGTATGGCATACTATCATCATTCAATTTTTTCTAATGCCAACTGAAAATTTCTCATTTTTACTTTCACTTTTTGTAACTGTATAAAGTTCCAGTTGACAAGGTTTTCTTTGAGAAGGAGGAAGAGACGGATTCCACTAATTCCACAACGAGTTTATTTGACATTTCATAAATGTACATTTCGGTTACAAAGTAGCCATCATCAGTATGAATCCTTTGTTGCCGAAATGTACATTTATGAAATGTCAAATAAACTCGTTGTGGAAATAGTGGAATCCGTCACTTCCTCCTTCTCACCAAAGCATCCACAGATCGGCAAGGTCGGTCTTTGTTCTTATTTATATTTTTTATATATTTTAAGTACTCTGTCAAGGTTTTCTTTGAAATTTTACATACGTAGGACTTATAATCGTAGTGAACGTGAGACGATGGAACGTATTGGATTTTAAATAGCACTTTTTAAGATTTGGAAGTTTTGACAATATGCATTTATAAAATTGAATCAAGTAATAAATATTGAATTTACAATTTCGAATAGTTGATAGTGCTTAAATATGTCCAAAATAGATTAAGCCTAGTGGCTTCAATTTTCATGTCATTGGAACTATAAATGGCAATGAAATGTCAAATTTCGGCTAGTCCAATAGCGTGGCCCTAAAGCACTCAAAAACTGTAAGCATGCATACACAAAGCTGCTATATTATTAGGTGCACCTGTATAGTAACGTGTTGAACCTCCATTAGCCCTCAAAAACTGCCTGTATTCATTTGGGCATGGATTCAAAGAAATGATGAAAACGTTCAACAAGAATGTTGGCCCATGCAGGCATGAGAACTTCACGCATTTCCTGGAGATTCGATGGATGTGTAGACAAGGAGCGAACGATTTTTCCCAGCTCATCCCATTTTCTAAGTTATCGCCATATTTAAGTCTTCCATCTAAATGATGCAGCAGGAACCTAGATTCGTCTGACGAGGCAATCATTTTCCAATTCTCAATGGTCCAATCTTTGTGCTGCTGTGCATTCAGGAGGCACGCTTTCATGTTCTTTTACAGCTTAAGTACCCGAGGTGGTTTTACGCTTTGGTAACCATTCGAGCCAAGATGTCGTTCTGATATTCATTTCTGCTATCTGGCGTGGCTGCACCTACTTTGAATAAATTAGTTAAGAGCATGCAAAAGTACTCTTTACTTCCTTCTCACAAATATAGCAATCCTAAACAGACTGGGGTTGATGATAATGAGCATTAATTATTGCGATTATTACCTTTCTGTTTTCGCACACAAATATTGACGTTTTCCTCTGGCCTCTTTTATCAAAAAGGGTTTTCCGTCTACAAGAGTCACGATGGCTGCTTGTTTTTGTCCCTTGACCGACTATCGATAAACACTTAAAACCGTGGTACGTGAAAATTTCAGGTGAGTCGCTCTTGTTTCAGGATATTTATACCGTGATTTGTGATCACGTGACATGCAAATCATGCAATCACGGAATTTGCATATTTTATGAGGTGTACCGAATAAAGTAGCAGTTCAGTGTTAAATAATAAAGACTACCAAAGTAAAATGATAATACATAAATTGCCTTACTACCACCTTTCTAAGAAAAGAGTTTTTGCTATAACTTTCTTGGTAAAACGGTTATGCCCCAGTAATGTACGCTGAACGAGCAGGCTAATACGAATACAAAGAGGTTTAGCACAACTGCGAAACGCCAATGACTGCGAAATATGCAAAACGGTTCCAAGCAGTTTTCTGGTGTTCGCGTGCGAAAGGTTCGAAAATGTCGCAAGCACCTGCTGCACGCTACATGAAAAATCGGCATCTGTAAGGAACGTGGATGAAACGTTTTGAAGACCATAAAAATGTTGATGACCTACTGGAACGAGACGTAACAAGAAAGACCACTAATCAACAAGACAAAGGAGTTTATAGAAACCTTCATGAAAAATCCACAAATAACCTTGTAGGAAAGAAAGGAAAAACTGAGACGTAAAGGCACTAAGTTGTATTTAGTGACGATGAGAAGTCGTTTGCGGAAGATAAACATAAAATGGCGTAGTACAGTGAAGAAACCTTTCCTATTTGAAAACCATGTGCAGAAACGTCTCTAATGGGTACATGAAAATATGGATCGTGATTGAGGCAATGTCGTTTTCTCGGACCAAACCTCATTTTGGTCACGTGATTCCCTGCATCGATATTGGTTATCCGTACCATTTGCAACGTACTATTAAGCACCCTGTAAATATCCATGGCTGGAGTTGCTTCTCAAAAATTGGATTTGGGAATTTGCGCATCTTTACTGGAAACCTGATCGCTCAAAGAATGACCCAAATCTACAAAAAGAGTCTCCTTCCATCTGTTCGAATGTTGTACGGAAGGACAAATGCAAACTAGCTTCTTCAAGAGGATACTGATAGAAACATCGTAGTATGCTGTGCACGCAATGGAAGGCAGAAATGACATTGCAGGAAATGTACCTGAGTTTGAACCAGTTGACTTGACAAATGCGACAGATTTGGAAGTCTTTACCTCTAGAGTTTGCTGTCAGCACATTTTTTCTTGTTTAGACGGTAAATCAAAGAAACACAAATTACTACCAGCTTTGTATTAATCGCTGACGCTGTTAGCTTCGCAGCGCTGCAAAGTGAAAAAGGAATACCGTAGCTACTTAGTGCTAACTCACGGAGGAGGCTACGTTGTTCTGCTGACAAACCCTGGTGACCTAAGAGCAAAACTCAAATCCTGGTGACCCACTGGTGACTTGAACTGCTGAATCACTCCGGATGACTGTTGATTGTGTGAAGAACCTCGATAGAAGTGTTTGATGATTTACGCCTCTATGCCACAGATGATTGTCCGCTGGACCTAACGCACTGGCCAACCACTTGTTTTGGTTTTCGTGAGATCATTTATAGCAGCATGAAACTTATCGATATTGAAAGTTGCATTATCAATCGGAATAGTTTCATAATCGATAATTTTATTATCTATACATTAAAAAAGTTGGAATCCGTGCAAATTTTTGATAATCTCCAGTTTTTCGTGAAACACTTTCCAGTTGAATTGTCTTGATGAGAAAATTATGTCTAACTGCCTAATTAGAACTTCGTCTTCTATTTCTACGAGATAATAGATTTTTTAATTTAACAGTTTTTTACCGTCGAAGGACCCGCTTCCTATTTCCAAACAAAGGAGAAACAATGGACGAAGTCGCTTAATTGGCTGCAATCTTGCCTTGTGGTTGCGTTTTTCTTTCTTTTTTTTTTTACCTTCTTCTGAACAACGTTTTCCCGGCTACTGCTGCGTTATCCTCCAGGATTGTTTCTGGGAATGAATTCAAGACGACTTCAGAGGCGGCTTCCTCTTTACCAGACAATCAACAAACAGCGGAGTATACAATTGTAGAGGAACGGAAGCATTGCTTCCACAGGAAATACACTGAGAGAGGTAAAATCCTGATGAAACTAAGACAAAATCCACGAAAAATGCTAATTGAAGAATAAGATTGAGGATTGTCAGCCTAAAAAAATAAAGACACCAAAAAGAGAATAATAGCAGGACAAAGACCGATATCACATTATTCAGTAATCCAGGAAGTAACCTTTTTTCTCTTCCTCGTTCATTGATACAATAATTTTTCCACTTAGCATACAATTTTGATCCAATGATGGATGTAAGAAAAAAAAGAGGACGAGACACAGGAACGCTGGAATAAAATAATAAATAATAAAAACTGAATACAAACTTTTTTATATTAGTAAAATTAATTGTAATCTGGATACTCATATAATTCATTTTCAACTGTAACTTATTTGGATTTCATTTAAAAAATAACTGCAAGACGTAGTTTTGTAAATAAATGCACATGATTAACATAACTTACAGACTCGAGTCACATTATTATGACCACCAGCTAATATCCCGAATAACCGCCTTTAGCGGCACGGACAGCAGCTAGTCAATAACGGACGTGGGAGTGAGTCAATAAGATTTTGGTAAGTTTCTACTGGTAACTGTTGCCATGTAGAATGTAAAGCATCCGATAGCTACTGAAGGGTGTGCGGTGGTTAGTCGTTATTCCATAGCACGCACATGACGATCGAGATGATCCCAAAGGTTCTCGATTGGGTTAAGGTCTGCGGAATTATGGGGACAGGGTAATACCATAGCCTAATAATAAGAAGCCTGCTCACTCCGGATCGGTTACATTGTTGTAGCTGTTGCGAGATCGACGTCATAAAATAATTATAGCGACAGCAGTGCGCCAAACGTTCAGTAAACTCTTTCTCTTTTCTGCATCTATTTAGGTAATGTTTTGCTATTGATTTTTGTTAATGACAGTTCGTTATCAAAAGCTTTTTGACAATTTTCTTCATCGCATTTTATCTGACTGCAAAAAAGGCATGTCTGCAATTTTATATTAATAACAGCAAGAATAAAAAAAACTTTAGAGGTTCTATAATTTTTAAAAAAAAGATTTTATTTCATCTAATTTAGGGAATCCAATGAAAACCATTCATCAAATTTTCTAATATGGCAAAATCCTTTTTATTTCAAGCTATTTTGAATAAGAGTTCCGTTATAACAACATCAATTCAATTAGCTCACGATTGTTTTATTTTCTTGGGTTTTTTGTTCTTTTTTTTTCCTTTTCGAAAAGAAAAAATAGGAAAACGTTTAGTGTAAAGAACTTGGAAATTAAATTTCTTCATTAAAATTCCTCCAATTTAATAAACGACATTTTGTCTCCGTTATGATTGCAGTAGTAAACAATGGATTTTGTAGTAGAGTTTATCTGCCGCTAGGGAACTTGGACAACGTTTGAAAACGAGAGTGGACAGACTTCTCATTATTAGGCTATGGTAATACTTGGAATTCTTGGTCGTGTTCCTCAAGCCAACCCCGAACAATTGCAGTCGTATGACACGCCGCATTGTCTTGCTGGAACGTGCCATCCCCCTCTGGGAAAACAGTCGCCATGAATGGGTGTAATTGATGTGCAATTATGGATAAATAACCGAATCGGTTGAGAATGCCTTCCACAGGTATCAGTGGGACCAGACAATGCCATGAGAACACCTCCCCAACACCATGACCCTGCCGCCACCACTCTGGATTCGTCCAACAGTGGTTGCAAGATGTTTATTCTCGGAGGTTTCTCACCTCACCCGCCAACGGCCGTCACTTCTGTGGAGCAGAAATCGTGACTCATCGGAGAAGGCAACCTTTTCAGTCAGACGTGGTCCAGTTTCTGTACAACTGGGCAAATTGAAGCCGTTTTTGTCGATGAACCTTCGTCAGTATGGGTGTGGTGACCATCCGCCTGCTGCGGAGGCCCGTACGTAGCAGGGTCCTCTGTACTATGGGTTTAGAGACATGTCTGATAGCACCCTCGCTGGTTTGAGCGGTAAGTTCGTCCACTGTAGCTCTTCGGTTGGCCTTCACACACCTTCTCAGCCGACGTTCACCTCTCTTATTAATGGCACGTGGTGCTTCACAGTTTCCATACAATTTATTCTGAACGGTCCCATTTTCCCAGTCATGCTACACTTTAACTACAACAGCATGAGAACAGTTCACAAACTGCCGAAATACTGCCACCCTTCCCCCGAAAGCCGATTATCATCCCCTTTTCCAGTTCTAATAAATCATGTTTCTTACCCATTGCTGAATGAGTGATATGTTTTTAACGTAGTGGAAACCTACCTTATATAGCCACCTAACCAATTCCCAACACGTGACATAGTTCCTCGGCTGGGCAACCCCGAAGACAAACGTAGGAGGTGGTCATAATAATGTGACTCTACCCTGTATTCATAATAATGCTATCACAAATTATACAGAAGAGAAAAATTCAAATAAATTTACTTTTTTGGATACTGTACAAAATTATTTAAATTCGTATGTACTTTATCTTGTTGGGCTAAAATAAACATTTAAAATTCCTCCTGCATGACAAGTCCACAACATCAAAAATAAAGTGGCATAAATGATGAACATTTTAGAGCAGTTTGACAATCTTCACCACGAGGATACCTATTCCTGGACCACATTTGAATTGCATTCGCTCTACGGGAATGTCAAGTATAGTATTAATCGTCCTAGGTGAAATTAACGATTGGAACATGCATTGTCATCGATAAGACGCCTCTGGGGAAAGCTGCAGAACTGTAGGTAGTCGGGAAGAGAGCAAAATATTGATTATAAAATTTGCGCACAAACACCTAAACAAGTGAAATGCAATAAAAGTGTGTAATAAAAATAAACTAGCAGTTCAGCCAATTAATAAGGTTGAATTCTAAATTATCCGCAAGTGATAGTTCGTTTTAACCACTGTGTTCTGGAGGCTCAGCGGACTGAATCTTTGTCCTTATTAACCAGAGGTCCGTTTTAATCGGGTCCGTATTATCCTTCAGCTTTATATAGAAAGCATAGGCCTTTAGGCAGCGGTGTGCTGGAGCCGGCTCGCACCGGCTCGCGCGAGCCGGTTGTTGAACTCCTTAAGATTTTGCGAGCCGGTTGTTGAACTTCGTAATATTTTCCGAGCCGTCTGTTGAATTTCAACAAAGACATGAAAAATTAGAAATAATATTTTTTTATACATTAATTCATGTATACAGGGTGTATTTGAACGGTCTGTACAAACTTGGAGGGGAGGTAATATGGGTGATTCTAAGCAAAAAAAGTTCATATGAACGTGGGTCCGAATTTGAACGAAAACTGAGATATGAACAGAAATAAAAATGCCGCCACCAAGATCAACATGTTAATAACTCAAGTTCTGCAACATCTAGAATGATGAATTTTGGTAAAACAACAGGGTACATAAAACTGTGTGGACTGTTAATATTTGATCGAATTCCAAAGAATAGTTTCCGAGTTACGCAGTCATAATCGTAACACGTGCTGATTAGTACTCGCATGTGAGCACGGGTTACGATGTTGAACGCGTAACTCTGAAACTACTGGTTGGAATTTGATCAATTTTTAACGGTACACACAATTTTATGTACCCTGTTGTTTTACCAAAATTCATCATTCTAGATTTTACAGAACTTGAGTTATTAACTTGTTGATCTTGGTGGCGGCGTTTTTATTTTTTGTTCATATCTCAGTTAGCGTTCAAATTCGGACCCATGTTCATATGAACTTTTTTGCTTAGAATAACCCATACTACCTCCCCTCTAAGTTTGTACAGACCGTTCGTATATACCCTGTATATTGTTAGGAGAAAAAACATCAGAGATTTTAGTCAAAAAATTCCATCGCATAACGCAACACTGCAACTGAGAGACAACCAAAGGGTCCGTCACACAGAAAAATCTCGTACGCCGTCCCACAAATCTTACAAATCTGTAAAAAATCTCAAAAATTATTGCAGATTTGAAGTCTTAATTCTGATATCCGGTAACAACTTCCGGTTCCGGGCTGAAATATTTCAGTTACAACTTCCGGTTCCAATCGTGTAGTCGTGGAGCCGGTTGTTAAACATTTGCTAGCCCACTACTGGCTTTAGGCCAGGTCAAAAACATTGATCAGTTTAAACCGAAATTCTACTGTACGAAGAATTAACGAAGTTCTACTGTATTAGAAAATTTTTTAGAAATTTAGGGCCGTGAATTTTCAACGTATAAGAGAATCTTAACCGAAATCTTAATCAAATTTTCTTATTTAAACTATATCTTATTTGAGTTAGGAAAATCTAATAACGAAAAATTAAAGTGAAACGAAAAAGAAGACTGACTTTACGCTTCTTTACGCTTGCTTCTCTTCGGGCTGTTTAGACTCTATCGTCTGTTGGCCAGATGTCTGATTTTCCATAGGAGATCTGTTGAATGTGGCTTTTTGATGAGAACTAGTTTAACTCCTCCAGGGCTGCATTTTAACCCACTCTTCATTTCGATGGGAGAATATTTATTTACGTTGACTGTGATAACAAAATATTCTCGAGTTTATTTGTGTGACATTTATTCATTTATTTACGATATTCTAATACGCATTCATAACAAAATCTGGCAACGGCATTTATAAGGTTCGTATTAAATACATAACTTCTAGTAGGCTTAAGTTCATAATTCAAAAGAATATAATTTTATCTTATTTACTTGCTGCATAATTGATCCGCTATTGACGGCGAGATTTTAAAGTGATTTTGAGGAGGAAAATAAGCTGACATTGCTTAATAGTCACCAGACAGAAGATACATGATAAATAAAAAATTATTTTGATCTGTCGTCGTCACTTTAAACACAACGACAAAGCTATAATAAGGCGAAGCATAAAATTATATGGATCAAAAAAGTTTATGAGAATCCTATATATTAAAACGCAAAGCACTTTTTAAGAGCAAAATCGGCACTTCTGCGCATGCGCATTGATAACTGTTATCGCCGTTAATGGTTGTATGTAATTGTTGTTAACTTGATCATCAATGCTAACAAAGTTCTTGATTGTGACATCCTTGTGGAGAGGATTGTTTATGATTGTTTATGAAACCACACAGTTGTTTGCCGTCAAATTTTGGCGGATTCCATCTAGTGGTATTTAAAAGCAATGGCATTTTAACTATTGGTAAGTATGGTATAGAGACGGTTGAGGCAGTTAAATAGAAGATCTATGTTTTCACTTAAAAGCGATCGCGTAATCGTCTCTGTGATTGGTTGATTTAATTTCGGGAATTTCACCGCGCGCCATCCATCCATGAATGAGCGTGAAACGCGAAAGCACACCGTTTCTCCAGGCGTTACCAATATTGGAAAATTTTATTGGTATTATATTGAGAGTTATATTAATCTATTAATTTCTGGGACTTGTTAAAATTCAATCCGTACATTTTTGTAGATTAGGGTGTCATAGAAGTCGAATTATTAGTCCGTTTGTAACTCTCACAAGATTATGATTTCAACTTTTTTTAAAGAACCTAACAAAAGAAAAATGACGCTATAATATAAATTGATGCCGACCCGACGTCTTTAAACTCACTCTATTATGTAAAATTACATTCATTTCTGAAAATTGACAAATTGAACGATTTTGACCTTTAGCTTCTCTTTTTCGCGATACCGAACTTTATACCATCTGTTATGCTCACTGCGATATCCCGTCTTGTGGATAATGGTCCAATGTCGCAGTTTCCATTGTAATTTGGAAGTAGGCCGTGTTAACTTTAACGTTAGTAGCTACCTTTTGAAATATGCAGCAGCAAACATAAACTCTTTGGAAAACTTCTTGAATTGGTGATGAAAGTAACCCTTCCTTTGCCATCGTTCTGGCGCGACTTAATTGTGTCATCGAGGATATACTCACCCTTGATCTA
>JAHWFO010070218.1:569592-611253 GCA_023313115.1 Rhysida immarginata | reverse complement strand
ATTTGTATATTCAAACCACTTTACATTGAAGCGTCGTAGAACTCTCAAAGTGACTAACTTTCTGTTCGGTATGCTTATTTACTCCAACAACTGAATTTCTTAAAATTTCATAAAATGACAGGTTTATAATAAAATTTACATTCTTAGTAAACCAATAATAATTTTATGAAAACAAGCCGATTTCCAATTTTTAAAACAATTGAAGCCCAATAAGAATTGCTTTGAAAATAATTTTGAATATGACTAATTTATAATTTACAGCTTGAGGCTGAAAAACACTACTTAGCTAGCAGAAGAAATTTCTTGAGTCGAACGATGATGTAAAGACTCCTTGAACGCCAATCTCCTCAATTTGGTGGTTAAAGCAATGGCGAAAAGTTCAAGACTAACTGTGCTGATGGAGTCTTCTAATTCCAGTGTAAAATTATGGTAATTGCATCACAAAGGAGTTGTCATTAAAGAATTTAACAAAAAGAAGAAGGAAGGGGCGTCATTGAATAAAAATCCTGTACCTAAATAACAAAATTTAGGTCTTACTCCTTTATCAGGTGATCTCGATATAGTCAGGTGATCCTGACATAATCCGTTTGAGAGCCTTGCTAAATTATTGTCATCGATCTGAGAGAGAATTGGTTATTCATTTGATGTTAAATTTTCTTTTTTCAAATTATGTCAATCAATTTTTACGCTTCTTGGCTATAAATTTGACCATCGACTATGACGAGATCACCTAATGAAAGACTCAGACGCAGTACTAGATGTTTTATTTTTATACAGAATTTTTATTCTATAACAATTCATTTATCAAGACTCCATTAGCACAGTTAAGCATGATTCCCACATGCGTAAAAACAACGTCAGAAATCACAAGCAGAAAAATTTTAAGACATCACTGTTTTTTCGAGTTCGGTTGAATCATATCTTACAAAGCTAGGGCAGCTTTCTTTATAGTTATTCTTTATAGATTAATCTTTCAATTACGAGAACGGTTAATACAAAAGTTTATTAAAATAAGAAAGCAAGAAAACTGTACACGTTGCAATTGCATTTCTAGCTAAAAGACATCAAGTCAGGCAACCGAAATGCCCAGGACCGATAGGATTTTAAGGCATCCGAGAATAACAAGGAAAGCATTTGTTTTCTAAAGAAGGCTTTCGTTGTTAAGGTTAGATGAGGTTGCTAAGGAACCTCTGGTTACTAAGGCAAGGCGTACTTCTAACAGAAATGTATAGTTCAAAATGAATAAAAGTACCCGAATGGTTAAATGGAGAGAAGAGTAATTCTCTATATTTTCTTTCGAACATAAAAGAGTCTATGTGTGTCTCTATATTTTCTTGAACTTTTCTTTTGAAGCTTTCTGTGTAAGAATCTATTGTTTCTTCATAATCTATTGCTAAAGCGTTTCTACATAAGCATGTACTGTTGAAGCGAGCGATTAGCTTTAACCTATTGATAACAATTTGCCCAACAGAAATTTACTATTGATAATGTAAGGCGTAAATAAAGACATGCCATATCTTGGCACTGAAAGTTTCTAAGAATACCATATTGGTATCTTTACAACACTTACCATTGAACCAATTTCGACATCATTAATTTTACGTTATATTCATTCCTGATATATCATTCCAAGTTTTTAGATACATTATATGCCATACCTTAGCATTGAAAGTTTCCAATGGACCATAATGGACCATAATGGACCGTTATTAATGGTACCACTAAAACACGTACTATTGAATCATTTTTGACTGACTTTGATCAGTAAGGAAGACCATCACGTATCTTCACTTAATTCACACGCTTCTCTCTGCCTTAGTTATCGAATGTCAAAGAGAGAAATGCATTGACCAATGCATAGGTCATTTTTACATTGAATTATAGAGTGAAAAAAGTGCCCCCCCCCGCTTCGGTTATTTGTGATCTTTTGAACCGGAAGTATTTTACCGATTTTTTCCATCAACGAACTCAGACTATCGATTTGCCTAAGTTGTCGAATGGCGAAAACGGAAGTCGAAAATTCGGAAGCGTTCGAACGGGCAGACGAACCGGACGCACATTGTAAAAACATAATTACCTATTGGTCCTAGTAAATTGTCTAGCATTTATAGAATTGGGTTAATGATCTGGTAAATTAGAAATAAACTGCAGAACTTCATTTATTATATGAAATTAATTAAGAATGTACCTTCGACAATAGTATAAGATACAGACATCTATTTAATATACTGAAGGCCTTGCTATCATAAAATGGTATACTTGCTTAAACTTTGAGGGGCCTCCTTTCCCCAGGAAATTTCTCCTTATTCAGTCTCTCCAATACAACAGTTGCTTCCTCTTAAATCTCCTCTACGGTGGGAAATCTGCGTCATTTCAGCTTAATTTTCACTCCAGGAAAGGAGACTCTGTCTCTGTTCTCCTAATTTGCCTATATGTAACATTGTAAAAAGTTTTGGGCTAAATACGGACTTACTTTGATGGACACGTGAGCTGGGAGGTTGTGATGGTTGATTATTCAGTTTCCACTGGCCCACAGTTCCTGTCATTTGTACTTCACAGGATCTCATGAATCGATGCACGAACTTTCTCGACATTTTCTCATTTGCGGTTTGTTGAAGGCCGTTCAGGGCGTCTTCGAGTGATTCTCGGCCGTGTTTGAGAAGACCATTTACAAATTTATGCCTTGCCTAGAACACGTTCACTAATTCTCTCCCAAAGAAATTCTGAGTTTAGGAAATGTTTTTACTAGGTTTAATATAAAATTTGATGCACAGACATTGTTGAAGTTTCTCGTTCATTTTCAGCAGCGAGAGTGCATTGCAAATCACAAGGCATCACAGGCCGTGAATTTTCTTTACTCTTTTCTATATTTAATTATTAACATTCGGAGATATAGTGTGAAAAGAACTTGAACTATTTTCCATTTTTTAACTTTTCTGCCTGTTGGCTACCTTCAAAAGGTAGCTTTAGATATAAACAGTCGAGTGACATTAACGTGACCGCTTCCTATTTGTGGTTACGTGATCGCCTCTGATGCCCGAGGACGCGGGTTCGACCCCGGCCAAAATCACCAAGAACGACGAGAGTTTTTTCAGGGGGAAAATCCTGAGATCACGCACTTTTTTCGGAAGGGAAGTAAATCCATCGCTTCCGTGTGTTCGTTTGCCGGTTGCACGTTAAAAACCCTTGCGAGGCAAAATTTGCTCCTATGACGCCGTCCTGAAATGACCATATTAGTTGAAAGAGATGTTAATACCAAACAAACCAAACCAAACTAAATCCTTTTTGTGAAGTCAGCGCTAAATAACCAATTCCAGCAGATCGGGTGAGTCTATATAGTGTAGGCATTCAAAAAGCATTTCAATTGTTTCAATGCAGAAACGGAGCGATTTATCAGACGTACAAATACGAATGATTACACTAGGCAACACCAAAAATGTTTCGGGCTCAAAAATAGTTATATTCCGAAGTATTTTGTCTCGCTGAACACGAAAATCACCATGAAAAGTTGAGATTAGCTCTTGTTTTCAAGATACAGAACACCGTGGGTATTAAAATCTCACTATGGGTGGTTTGTCTCTGAAAATTCATTTCCTCCACTCCCATCTTGATTTTTTCCCTAAAACTGTGGAGCTGTAAGCGATGAGCACGGTGAAAGGTTTCACCAAGATATCTCTGAAATGGAACACAGATATCAGGGTCGTTGGGATGTGTCAATGCTCGCCGACTACTGCTGGACTCTTACAAGAGGAGATGCTCCGGCTTTGGCATACAAGAGGCAATCCAAAAGGATACGTTCGCAGGAATAAGTTAAAAACAACTGCTCCTTTCTTAAAAATGAACATTGTTTAATGAAACATGACCTATTGTATTATATTCATTACACAGAAATTTTTTTTCTTCAATTTACCTTTAAATCGATGGGTAGGCTGTTGTGCATCTCGGAAACAAGAGCTAATAAAAAAATTTAATGCACATATTCGTTTTTCTCGACCCAAAATTAGCAAGAATTGACTATTTAGAACCAGGAAACAGACAAAAAGTTTAATTTTGTTGCCTAGTGTTATTGGCTGTTGGGCCAAGGGTGGCAGCATTTCAGAAACTGCAGAGTTTGTGAACTGTTCGTAAAAGTGTACTAGGCATAACAAAATGGCATTATAGAAAATAAGCGCCGTGGCAATTGTGCTGCTCCACGAACCATAGATATAAGAGGGGAACAGCGGCTGCGGCGAATCGACGTGCTACATTGGAGCAACTTACTGCCCAAATCAAACAGCAGGCTACCTCGTATGGGGTTCCGCAGCAGACGGTTAGTGACAGCCTCTATGCTTACGACTGTGCATTGGAAGAGGCTGGAATTTACACGACAGTACCGACACAGAACATCACAAGCGGCCTTCTCAGATGAATCACATTTTTAGTTCCAACGGACGGGCATACAGCGAGAAACGTCAGAAAACAACGCTCTTCAACCATTTGTGGATGGCAACAAGCTGGTAGAAGTAGCGTTACTGTCTGGCGAATGTTTCCGTGGCATTCTCAAGGTGCACTCAACATTGTGGATGACTATATGAATCGATTGATGTACGTTTCCAACCTTGCTTACCGTATACACCCATATATGGACATTGTTTTTCCTGGACATGATGGTATCTTCCAGTACGAAAAAAATGCGATATCTCATACAGCTGGTCCATTGATTGGTTACGTCATTGGTTAGAAGAGCACGTCAGCTGTATGTCATTGGCACGTCATTGGTTCCAGTACGAAGAAAATGCGATATTTCATACAGCTGTACGTCATTGGTTAGAGGAGCACGAGGTAGTCTTTACTGTACTTCCCTAGCTCCCAAATTTCCCGGACTTAAACCCAATCTAGCATATATGGGAACACCTCGATCGTGCTATTTGTCCCAAAGATACTCTATCTCGTACCCTCCAACATCTGTCAACTAAACCGCAATCAGCATGGCTCAATATCCCTGTGAACACTTTCCAGCATCTCACTGAGTCTCTCTCAGCCTGTCTAGCCGCTGTCCGAGCTGCACATGATGATTATTCCGGATATTAACAGGTGGTCACATTAAAGGGGCTCGACTGTTTATTTTTAGACTCTGCAAAGTTTTCTTTTTCATTTCAGTATGAAGAAACTTGCTTAAAACTAACTTCTTTTTTTTTACAGGAGTAATTTTACACACTAACAAACAGTTTTTGTTTTTTCGGTGACTGTAACTCTTACTGTTTCTACTATGAGTCTTTCCTACGATTTCTGATCATAATGATAGGAGGACTTTTTTCTTTGGAGTGTAACTTTTGTGTAGATCCTGACATTCCGTATTCAATTTGTGTAATGTTGATTTCCGTCTTTTATACTCATAGAGAGCCCTCCTATCATTATTTTCTGTGTCATGTATATCATTACTAAGTGAAGGCAAGTCCTCATGAAGACGATCTTCAGCATGCTTTTGGTTTTCATATGACATCATCTTACTCTTTTCCTGACATATTGTTCCCTGTAGGAATAATAATAATAATAATAATAATAATAATAATAATAATAATAATAATAATAATAATAATATTTTTCTTAAGCACATTTCTTCCTCTCTGACATGTTAACAATTATTTAATTTTTCCCAGCCAGTTTCCTTCTAAAGTAACGTTCTCTTTCGTTTCTCTTATTTCTCTGGTTCATTTCTAATTCACTCTCTTAATTTTGTCATGCATACTTTTTGTTCAATTTTTCGATGTTTTTCCCGGGTTTTTTCCCCTTACAAGTTGGACTCATAGCTGAAGCAAAATTACAAAAAGTTAATTTTAAAAAACCTGAAATTTAAAAAAGGTTAACCCGAAGACTGCTATGTTGGTAAATAAGGAAGACATTACAGACTTTCGTGAAAAGTCTCACCTCCTTTAATTTGAAATTTCTGTAAATATCGGCAAAGAATCTAGATGTATGGCAATCCCTTGACTGACCACATAAGGTTATAGTTCTAATTTTTTGTAGACAGTGTTTTGAAATAGAGTATAGGCATTTCTTTTATCTGTCTCTAAGTCTGCATAAATGTACAAAGGACTATCACAGATTTTAGGGTAAATAAGAAAAGAATTTTTTTTGAAAGTTAGTCACTGGGACAAAAAAAATAAACCAATTTTGAAAACGCCCCATATAGGGTAAAAATAAACCTTCAAGTAACTTAATTTTGAATATATAAAATTTATTTTATTTTTCGTAGCTTTTATTGATAGAACACAATCAAATTTTAAAGTAGATTTGCTGGCCTGATTGGGAGCAATTAGTCCAATTCGCTTACGGCTAAATCCGCTTTATACTATATACTTAATTATATTTATATTACACTAAATCTCATATGCGTTGAAATTAATCTCAAATGCTTGAAAATTCACATTCAAAGGATTAATATTAAGTCTGGAGAAACCACTTTTTTGACGGAAATTTGTCAAATTAACTTCCCGAGCAACTTGTCAACTTTAAAATTTGCATTAGTGTAAAAGAGGCTTTACAAATTCCGTTATTGAAGAATTAGCATTTTTGACCGCATGTTTAATATACGATCAAATTAGCATCAATCAGGAATAGCAATTTACACTGAATGCCTAAGCTCATTATAATTTAGAGTACTTTGAAAGTCGGCTTTTGCAATTAACTAGTTGTCCGCCGGAATTTGTGTATATGTGTCGCTTTAGATTTACAGAAGTCTGAATGAAAATTAAATATACTTGCGTAGAAATAAAATTTATTTTTATAAAGTTTCTTCAAATTATAGAAATCAGGGGCCTAGAACAAACACTACAACATTCATGTGATTAAGTAATTTTAAAGAACAGAAAATTAGATCTCCGTGATTAAGTAAAATTTCTTAGATCTCCGTGATTAAGTAAAATATTTTTTTACGATTTTATTTTCAAAATAAAATAGAAAATTTCTGCTCCGATATAAAATGGTCACGAAAGCACGGTAGAATTTATAGAATAAAATAAATGATCATGTCTCTGGTGTTTGGAACATTGGAAATATGGTGACTGGAGTTTGGAGCATTACAATTCAAAATCGCTTTGTGAATAATTACAAGAAAACGTATCATTGAGATAGGTAGAAATTTTCATAGGTAGGATTAATTTTATAATTAGGAATCGTTGTAACTTGTGTTGAGTTATTCATCAAAATGAGCTGGATATTGAATGTCTATTAGGCTTTTGTCTATTTGATAGTAAAACTATTTGATTGCTTATGGCTTTGCCTTTTTACCTCCGTGTGTGATTGGAAGCCTAATAGTCAAAAATGATTCCCTTAAGATTCTGATGATCTGCTGTTTGCAAAAAGCCTTTAATAACTGCGACTTATTTTATTCAAGATCATAACTCGATTACTGTAAAAATTTACCCTGGCCACGATGTCATTTTTAGTGTCGGATTTTCCATCTTTGTGGACGTCATTTGGTAAAATATTTTTCCACCGTGCATTCGTTAAAAGGTGCGTCCAATTCGATTTCAGATAAACACTAGTGCTTTTGAGTGCTTTATGACGTAGTTTCACGTTCATCACGAAGAAACATAAGCGTTGGTTCTGTTTGAATCGTCAGTCGTGATACCTTAGGAAGAACTTGAATTAATCATCTGATTAAGTAATATTTTAGTGCGTAAATTGGCTGTATTGGTTTTTAACTGTTAACCTTCCACTTCCCTCTCGCGGCTGTTCCTCATTACTACGTGGAGTCTAGTTCTAGTAAAACGTGTTTACAATGCCTGTGCCAATTCAAATTCCCGCCAAATGTTAGGTGCGCTCCGTCATATGTTTTTTCCCAAGCACAAGGTAAGCGCCCAGCGGATATTCACAAAGCACTTGTTCCCGTTTATAGAAGCATTATGAGTCAACAACAGGTGACGAAATGGTGTCGTGAATTCTCTGGAGATAGGATCGATGTTCATGACAACACAGGAGCGGTAGGCCGTCTAGGTCTCTGATGAACTTCTGCACTTGTTTCTTAACCTGAAGAACCATCTAGCTGGACAAGGATTCCATGACGATGAAGAGATCAACCACGAGGTTGAAGTGTGGTTCCAGCAGCAGGCGCCAAAATTCTATGCCTGTGGGATACAGAAGCTAGTTCCGAAACTTAACAAGTGTTTGGAAAATGACGGAAAGTACGTCAAAAAACAACCCCTGTATCAATAAATAAGTTGTAGTGAACATTTTGTCAAATAAAGGTTTTAGAAAGAATACTGGCCGTTGTAACCTTACTTTCCAGATATGTTTCGTAGAAGCCATCTCCATTAATCAAAAAAAAGCATGAGTCCTTTTTTGATGCATTCTTCAGAATCGATCAGTCCATTAAAACCACAAAAACTCTTAACTGCAAAATTCCCGCTATTTTCCATTGCTATGCAAGTACGATAGATCTAGACGAATATTATCGTACATATTCTGCATTTATCTCCATATCATGGGTTTTCTCGATGTCAGGAGTTTTCCTTGAGCTAAATCAATAAGTGATGTATTATTTCACATTCTAAATATCTACATTATCTTTATTTTCTCTTTGATAAATAAAGATTACGACATTAGAAAGAATATTTAGCAAGATTTTGCAGAATGTTTAAATGTTTCAACGAAAATTTATTATATTTCCCTTACAAATTGTGCACCTCTTAAACGAAGGAGGTTAAGCAGAGGACGACAAGTTGTGTTTGAGCATTACACATCTATTAATGAATGTGGTATATATTTACGTTGGAATTTCATCAGGATGGATGTAAGCATATTGAATCCCGTTGTGTTTACAGAATTCTCCGAGTTTAATGAAAAAAGCAAAAAAGAAAATTCAAAAATTTCTGTATCAAGTACAAAAGAACATAATTAAACTACAGAGACTGATCTGTTTATTAGTGATATCATACTAATAATGAGTTGGTCCCATCTTAAACTCTTGTCAAAACCGAAATTCTTCTAGGTATAGATTCTTCAAATGTTGCAACCATTCCGCGGAAATACTGGCAGTCATGATATAATAACAGACCTTTTATCTTCTTCGGTTTTCTGCCTAAGCAGGCCCTAAATGCCTCTCTTCCGTCTTTCTCCATCCTGTGTTCTTCTTTTCATTTCCTCGTACCGGCTTCCTTTCTTCAGAAGGTCGGTCATCTTTAATCTCCTCCTTCCTCTTTTTGCCCTTCCTTCCACCGTTCCTTCTATCACTTCCTTCCGCAAACACTCTCTTCTTAATGCATACCCTATCCAATTTCACTTTCTTCACCTAAAAATGTTCACCAAAGCAGCCCTTAGTTGGTTAAAATTGGATGAAGGCGTTTGTAGGCTTCGAATGGATCTTTCCAACTCACCTCACAAATGCTCTATCGGATTGAGATCAGACGACTGCCCTAGCAATGAAGCACGTGGATGTTAGAGTTAATTTTCTTGAATCAATCCGATACTATTCGAGCACGGTGATAAAGTTGACAAATCTGGCATCTCCAACGGAGAACATTGTAGCCAACCGTTCAATTTATGTTGGATTTAGAAGATGAAACGGAAATTCACGTTGTACCCTTTTATGATATTCCTGTCAAGTCACCAGAAGCATCCCCGATCGATTTCTATGGATCCGGATTATTGAAACGAGTCCTTGCTCGATGCCATCTAATAACCATTGAGGGTCTCTGGAAAGCCTGCAAACAGGAATGGAACAACATGAATATCCATTCGTTTTCATTCTTCGTTCTGTGGTGCCTAAAGGTGATGTGATTGCAATGGCTGCTTGAAAAAGATGTTTATAGCCTATTTCTCGGACTCCATACTGCGATTAAACGTACAGCGCCACCTGTCAGCAACATTTGTAAATAAATTGTATCTAATTTTGAAATTTCTGTATAAGATTTTTACGGCTTTCGAATTAAACATACCACTTGTTTCATTCTTCTCTCGATCTCCGTTTATGTGATATGTACTCTTAAAATCAGGAAGTCCTTTGGAGAACACCCCGTATCTGATGCCTATATTAATTTGGATGAAGGGGGTGGTTGTGTTCATAAATATATACCTTGTGTTACTGATAGATTATTATGTAATACAGTCCTGAAAAGAAATGATAAAGTACTGCTGATAACAGTTGTAACAATAGTAAACTTCTTAAACTAAGCTTTCGGATACGTTTATGAACACAGCGTTTGTCTTATTCTAACAACTTGAAGGGATCGCCTTCAAGTTCAAAGCAACAGTGTAACACCTCAAATTTTTAACATGCGCTTAACGAGTCGCTTTTACAAATTCATTTTCTCAATGACACTGGTTTTAAAGAAAAATGATAATTAACATCTAAATAGATTTTCACACTATTTCACTGACAAGATGGGTTACCATACATATTGTACAGGGTGACAATAAATTATGGCAACAGAAATGGGCGCGTCCAGGCGCGAATATATTAAAGCGCCACCAAATAATTTTTAATTCATTGCAATCACTGCATGTTCTTGGGCAAGTCATCGTGTTAGCTTATTATGAGTTAATTGATGTGTGTTTTGAAATGTCAAACAAACGCAGTACAATTTTGGAGCTGTTTCGTCAAGGAAAGCGTCAATGCGAAATTGTTCGTTTGCTCAATGTTGGCAGAGACGTCGTCTCCAAAGCGGTCAAACAGTTCAAAGTGCTTGGCCATGAAGGCGACCGTCCAGGAAGAGGAAGAAAGCGTACCACCAACACGTCCAGGAATCGCATAATCATCAAAAAGCGAGACCAGCGCAGTCCTAGGGTCTCTATGAGACGAATCGCTCGTGAGACCGGAATCAACCGCGAATCGGTGCGGAAAATGGCAACAGAGGAACTCAAACTCCAGCCCTACAAGCTCCAAAAAGTCCAGCTCCTCAGACGAAAACAAGCTCGTACGACTCCACAGATCCCGCCAACTCAAGTGTCGGGCCGCAGGTGAGAAATGGAAATGCATCCTCTGCACAGACGAGAAGCTCTTCACTGTGCACAGGCACACAATCACCAAAACGACAGAGTGTGGTCAGCAGAGGCACCCGGCGCCACTGCAGTCATCGAACGTCGCGCAAAATGTTCTTGGTGGAATTTGCGCCAGTGGCAAGATACCCCTCGTTTTCGTGGACCAAGGAGTCAAAATGAACCAACAAGATTACCGTCGTGACATTCTCGAAGCCGTGATACTTCCTTGGGCTCGGCAGCATTTCGGCAGTCCGGATTGGACCTTTCAACAAGACTCTGCACCAGCTCACGGAGCGAAAATGACGCAGGAGTGGTGCAAGAGCCATTTTCTTAATGTCTCAGCAGTGGCCGTCCTACGTGCCAGATCTTAATCCGATGGATTATAGCGTACGGTCGATCCTGGAAGCCAGGACCTGTGCTAAAGGCCACAATAGTTTGGAGTCGCTGAAGAAGTTCCTGCGCCAATAATGGGACCAATTGTCGCCCGACGACTTGCGGCCCATTGCTGAAAGTTTCAAGACACGTTTCGGGCTTTGTATCGCCGTCAAAGGAGCCCACTTCGAAACCGAATGAAGATGTTACCAAGGGACCATGTTCTATTTATCAGTTGTCAATTGCTTTACTTTTCGTTTTTTGGATTAAAATATCTGTACACAATCAGTTGCCATAATTTATAATCACCCTGTAGATCTAACCCAAAAATGATGAAATTATCAAAACCTCTTACCAAAGTTGGCCATCAGTTTTCTTTCTTTCTTTTTAATTGAATAATTCACTATTCTAATTTAGATTAATTATTTTAAAAGAATTTCAGAGATATATTTTAAGCGATGCAAATTTACAAGGTGACTAAAATCATTTCCAATATTACAAAAGTTTATTACAAAGCAACTAATACAGCTGCAACTATACGCTTGGTCGCAGGTAAAAATATTATCTCATGAAATTTTTTACAATGGGTATGCACTTCTTACATGTGCATTCTTTAACGCCCGCAGGTCTTTTTAGCAATATCTAATTTCGCGCCATTTTGTTGCAATATTTCTTGTGTAACACCAGCAAAAGCGTATGAACGAGGGGTAAGTTTTTAGCCAGGCATTTTACAAAGACCATTCTTTTAGCACTTTTCGAAGTACTCTCCCTCTGCTTCTATACAAAGTTTAAACCTCCTCAACCAGCTGGACATGGATTTTTTCCAGTCCTGAGCAGTGAGCTCCAATATGTCATTGTTGTATGCTGTTAAGATGTCGTCGTCACTGTCGAAATGGAATCTCCTGAGCTTCCTCTTGATTGCAGGGAACAAAAATATATTGCAATAGTCAAGTTACGAGAATGGTTGGCATGCATCAACAGATTGACCCGATCTTCAAAGAAAAACTCCGTTTTCTTAACGGCGGCATGTGCTGGAGCGTTGTCGTATTGCCACAACAAAGCTATTGATCCGGTTTTCGGATCTACTCGTTCCAGTTTTCTAGAATTTTTGTCTTCATTTCTGTGGTGGTCCATACCCTTTGAGGAGCCACTGTCTAGATTGTTCTTTAGTTTCGGGGTCGTAATGATAGAGCCTGTTTCGTCACCTGTGCACTGAACACGTTTTGATGCCCCGTTGTTGAACTTTTCGATCATTTTTGGCACCACTGCACTCGAGCTGTTTTCTAACTCTTGGATCACAAAGAGAGACCAGTCGTAATAAAATCTTCCTTAGTTGCATGTGTTGAAGCAACATTGTTTTAACTGCTGAAAATCCGATGCCCAGGATTGTCTCAATTCGGGAATTGGTTACCCGTTTGTTATTCGCGATTACATCTGACGCATCACAGATGTATTCAGGTGTAATTGCATCGGCTGGCCGTCCACTGCGAGACCCGTCTTTAAGTGACCGTCTTCCCCTCTTACATTCGCACTACCAAGAACGAAATTTTGGCTTTGCTCGTAGCTCTGCCAGGAAATATCTGTTTTAAAGTTTCAAAAAATCCGACATTTCTAAGCCTTTGGAATAATCATTGAAATTCATAGCACGCGCCATACCTGCTGTTTCAGATCTATTATGTCTTTCTGCCAGTACGCGAGATTTACAGTTGTGCGACGCAAGAACAACGCAACGTGGCAGGCTCAAATCTTGCACGTAGCCATATGATAGAGTATTGTACTAGAAGAAAGTAAAACAAATTTGGTGGAATGCGCAGCTTTCCTGGCTAAAAACTTTTATAGTGCTCCCTGTATGTAATATACCCTAGACTTGAAATGGCTTCGTTGAAATGCTTTCTGCACAGACTGAACAGTCCCTTGACTGATCTGTGGTCGCCCTGTTCGCGGAAAGGCATCCACACATTCCATCTTCTTAAACTTACTATATTACGCATCCATGCTTTTGAAATCAGGTGATAGTCGTCCATATTTTCTCCTGAAATTACTCCGTACAATGATCGGTGATTTTGTTTCATGGTACCATAAAACACACTGCGCTTTCTCTTGAACTGGCGGTTAATCCTTAAGAGATACACAAATGTTTCCAATTACAAACTTGTTGAGCCTCAAATTCCAAACAAAATAAAAAGTTTTCCAAAATGCGATCATCGGATCACCTAAAAATTGCATTGCAACCACTTTCACGTTCTTGCGATTGCAGCGCCTCTTAAAACCAATTTAGCTACTACTTATAACAAAGAAAAAAATCTTCATGATTTACGGCTAGTTCGCTGATACAAATAAGTTTCAGTAGATACTTCCTTAGCTGACAAAAGAACTATTTGACCTTGTCACTAGCAGATGGCGCTCAAATTTCGTGGGACGATATAGGATGAGAAGATGGCTGATAGTTTTTTAGTTACTGCCATTTTTATTCAGCCTTTGAGGTAAGTGCCATTTTAGTGTAAATAATAGATTATCGTTTCCTTTGACAGCGAACCGCCTGAGCATAAGCACTCTATAACTGTGTAGAGCTTCTTCGAGGCCTCACCCAGAGATGTAAGAGTGGCCGAACTTTAAGTATTCTGATTATTACACTGCTCAAAACATTTAAAGGAACACTTCTATTAAGCAGCGTGCAGAAGTAACTACGAATAATATGGACAAAAACGCTGTATGTGATCATTAAAAGACGGTTTATTGAAACAACTAGTGAAGAAACATAAGAAAAAACAGGAAACTGCAGGACCCCTGCCTAAAACAAAGTGAAATGTCCTTTGGACGTTGTGAGGAGAATGCCCTGTTTCTTCCAGGGATCATTTTTTGCACCACTCAGTAATGTGTATGCCTACCATAGGCTGCAGTAACCTCCATGCACCTTCGAGGCATGCTCCGTATATGTCGACGGATGTGATCTTGGGGAAGCCGGTCCCATTCCTCAGTAAGTGCCTGGATGAGCTGTTGCAGTGTTTCTGGAGCTGAAGGGCGGTGTCGAATTCGCCTGTCAAGCATGTCCCAAAGATGTTCAAGGGGATTTAGGTCTGGACTCATTGCAGGCCACCTCATGGTCTGAATGCCATGCATCCGTAGGAAGTCTTGACTGACAGCGGCAGTGTGTGGACGAGCATTATCCTGCATCAGAAGGAATCCAGGCCCCCATGCCATATGCAGCAACAATCACATGTTCTTCCAGAATGTCTCGAATGTAAACGTCAGCGGTCATTCGCCCTCGGACGACCACAAGATCCGTTCGATGGTGTATTGAGATGTCAGCCCAAATCATAATGGAACAACATCCCATTCGGTCAGTCTCACAAACTGTTGCGTCTGTGTTTCGCTCACCACGTCGTCTCCAGACACGTAGACAGACGGCCATCACAGCAGGTCAGGCGGAATTTTGACTCGTTTGTGAAGAAACAGAACGCCAGTTGCGAAGCTGCCAGGTGACATGTTGATGTGCAAACTCTAGTCGCACCTGTATGTGCTGGTGGTTAGCCTAGGCACTCGATTTGGTAGTCTGGCTCTCAAGCCAACTTCACGTAATCTGTTCCGGATTGTTTAATCTGAAACAGCTACCCCAGTTGACATCTGCAGGTCATTTCTCAGGTCTCTGGCCGTTGAGGTTCTTCGGCGCAGGGCACAAGTCCGCACATAACGATCTTGATTGGCGGTTGTTGAGCGTCAGCGATATTGCCCAGCTCTTCGTGTGTACTGGCCAGTCGCCTGGAATCGTGTCCACAGTCGGAAAATGACGGAAGAGCACACATTGAGGGCATTTGCCACAGTCCGAAATGATTGACCCGTTTGGAGCAATGTTACGGCTCTCACAGCTTCTACTGCTTCAAGATGCCTTCGTGGCATGTCAGAGCACTAACAACAACGTTCCAGGAATGCCTGCACCTTCTAATGTTCGACCGTTATCTCCAAGCAAAGAGTATACTGGCATGTAACCACTTTGTTTTCCGGGGGGGTTATATTGCTATGCAAATTTCTCAGAATATTTATGGTATTTCTCAGTTTACATCTGGTAGCAAAATGTGTTGGCTTCAACCATTTCCTATGAGGGAGATAGTAGGTTTCATGTTGCAGAAGATGAAATTACTAAAAAGTATTATTTACGCCCTCTGTAGGGGATTCTACAAATGTTCCTTTAATTGTTTTGAGCAGTGTACTTTTCAATAAGAATTGCACGCTATAAATTATGAACTACATGCCAGCTGCATCTCACATTTTTGTGGTAGACTTCGCTAGATGTGCTTTATTTATGTACCAAATTTCATTGTCATCCGCCATTCATAGTTCCCTTGTCAGACTTCTCAACTGAGTGTTTAGAACAATACAGTGACATTGTGGTAACCAAGGATTCCTCATCTTAAAAATGTAAGTATATTAATAATAAATGATATTATAACTGGAGATAAGCCTACCAAGCATCAGGTAATGAAAAAATTCTGCGACCTGGGTTCGAATCAGGAACCTCGGCTGTCATGGCCGACGCCTCTACCAGTTGGGCTATCGCAGACACCTGGACAGAGGTTCCTGCGAGGTTCCTACAGAGACAGGCGTCGGCCATGACAGCCGAGGTTTCCGGTTCGAACCCAGGTCGCAGACTTTTTCCTTCCATTTTTCGATAGAAAAATCTTTATGTAAGTATATTGTTTGTTGCTAAAGACTCAGTTGAGAAGAGTCGTTTGAGAGAGTAGATAGAGAACTGGACCTTAGTCTTTCTCTTGCAACCAACTATAGAGCTCTATCTGTAACAGTTTCTTTGTATAAAATTTTGTAATGCTGAAAATACCTATTTGGCCATCTTTGTATTACATTAATTGCATAAATATTAATGTACAGATGGAAACCAATGAATGTTTTCACATTTCTCATAGTATGACAGACACACCTGAAGACTTTAAGACCTGTTGTTACTGGGGTTTTTTTATGAAATTTATTTTAAAACATTTGACAATTTTAAATGTAATACTTAATCTGAATAAAAGGTGGGAAAAACCCGAATATCGATTGGCTGGGGTTATTTGAAATAAACCCTAAATGGAGTCCAAGGAAAGAAAACACGGGTCCGTCATTGGAATACGATAAATTCCAGTATCCCAAACGGAAATCTCGTGGGTGAATCTAATTCTAGATTAAAGGAAAACCCCGGTGGAAGGAGCCGTGTCACCGTGAGGAAAAGAGGCTGAAGTTAATGCGGGGCGTAAGGGTTTATTAGTTCTTGAGGAATGAGTCTCCTCCTCCTCCTCCTCCTCCTTCTCTTCCTCCTTCTCCTCCTCTCGGCGAACTGTCCGCAGTGCTTGAGACAGATGGTCGATAGGTCTGTCCCACTGCGAATTCCGGGGTCTAATAGAATTACAAATCACCTGATTTATTGATCATTTGATTCATGAATTCTCTTCCAAAAAGCCTACTTTGAACTTCTTCATCTGTTTGAGAGCGAATTTCCTCAAGGTACAGTTGGAAGGGACTCGCAGACCTGATGGCGAGCGAAGGGTCGTGAAATTTAAAACCAGAGCCGAATGGGTTTAAATAAGAATAATTTAAAGTTTTCTCCAAGTGAACAAATTTGGGGCAATTTATTTGTTCTGGGTCCTGGAGGAACTCTTTTTTTTCATTTGTTCTGATGCTATTATTAAATCGGCAAAACCATTAATTTAAACAGATCAATTTTCTTTCCTTCCCCTTACTTTGTTACCTGTGAATAATAAATGCATTTAAAATGAAAATATCAGAAAGAAGTAAAAGTGTTTTTTTTTTCACAACATTTTGAGAAAGATATTGTAATATTTGTTTTGTAATATTAATTCCTAATTTTTAATTACAGCTTTCTAAGCGAATAGTTAAAAACACTATTTTATTTCTCACTTACATTAAAAAGCGAGTCGGTATTTATTTATTAGTTTATTATAAAATTATTTTATTTATTAATAACTTGAGTTGATTTTTTGGCTTCATGGAAGTCCATATGATTATATTGTAACAGCTTGGCGATTCATATCCACGGTAGCTCAATTGGTAAGAGCTCAAAGGCATGGTCCCTGGTTCGAATCCAAGTCACGAAATTTTTCGTTTTTCTTTTCTATTTGTAATTATATGTTTGAAGAGTCTCTTCATTTATATTATTATCTTCTCTTTGAATTTATTTTACTTAATTTAAAAATATGCAATTAATTTATTTTCATATACATGATAATCCAAAAAACCCAGTACAACATTTTACATCCAAATCCGACAAGAAAATTAAGTACAACAATGTGAAATTGAAGTGGGCAATTGCATTTTGGGGGAACACGACGAACGTGACAGCCATCTCGAAATCCGCAATATTGGACAGAAATTTTTTAATGGAAAGTTCGGCCTTGTGATATTACACACGAGAATATTCTGAGTAACTCATTCCACTCGTCGGATTTAATTTATCTCACAATGTTCGTACACATTGAAAGTCCTATTCAGCGATGGGGTGTATTTATTGTGAATGGTAAGGTTCACCATTAGAATTATCGTTATTAAAATGATTGAAATCCTCATAGACAGATAAATAAAAATCATATCAAGATAAGGGGAACTGGAGTGATTGGCCAACTTTCATCAATTAGTAACGTATACAGAGCAGGGCTAGAATTGTGGACACAATAGCAACAAAACGAAGAACAAGAATGATTTTACCGCCAAAGCGGGTAAAGGGAGCACATTTTCGTGTTATGGATATATAGAATTAACCAACATTTTAAAACACTTTGGAGAAAATATATAAATATGAAAACCAAATTGTAAATTACTATTATAGTAAGCTAATGTTTAGAGAGAATTTAAACGAATAAACTTGAAGAACTGAAGGGTTAAATGGAGAGTGAACTTATTCCTCATACATTTAAAAAAATACAAGTTCTTTAATTTGTAATAATTCCTACATAATGTTAAACGAAGTGAGCCTCAATTGCTGAAGCGTTATGTGTAAGCATCTATTATTTTTTCATTTTAAATTATTAAAAGGTTTCTACGTTATCATCTATTGAAGCAAGCGATTAACTACTATTAAATAGCTATATGTATAACAGTAATGAGTTTTAGATACTATTAAGCCTAACAGCATTATGCTCTTGATACGAATAAGCTATGAATAACAATACATCTAACAACTCGTAAGGAGTTGGTTGATATATTACACGCCATATCTTAGCATTGAAAGTTCTAACAATACCATATTGTACCATTAGGGCACGTGCTACAAAACCAAGTCCCTTTATCGTTATTTTCTCGTTATATTCACTCATGACACTCGTATTACATGCCATATTTTAGCATTGAATGTTCCAATGGTACAATATGGTTGGTTCGTTGGTTTATTAGAATTGCTGGCGTCGACTACTAAGGTCATTTTGCGCCTTTTACACAAGTTATATCTCTACGCAGCCCGGGACAAACACAAACATCCATGCCCATGGCGGGATTCGAACCCACGACCAGGTGGACTCGAGAACTAGAAAGCCCACGCCCTAGCCCTCTCGGCCACCTTGCCGGCTGGTACCATATAGTATCATAAGGCACTATTAGGGCACGTGCTACTAAACCAATAATCACTATCATTGTTTACTTGTTATACTCACTCATGGCAAGTTGTTACGATTGTATGATATATTACATGCCATATCTCAGCATTGAAAGTTCCAAGAGTACCATATGGTATCACATGGTATTATTAGGGCGCGTGCTACTAAACTAATTCCCACCATCATTGTTTATTCGTTATATTCACTCATGACACGTTGTTACGAGTTGTTTGATATATTACATGCCATATCTTAGCATTGAAAGTTCCAAAGATACCATTTGGTACCATTAAAACACTTACTACTAAACAATTCACACCAACATTATTTACGCGTTATATTTATTCATGAGACATCTTGCACGCACACGTGCCATTAGACCAATATCTTCTATAACTAGTTACTCTTATATTAAGGTGACCAGATTTTCTGAAGGCCAAAGCGGGACACATGAACACCACCTAAAGAACATTTTGTCTAGGTGGCGTTGGGCACATGTAAAGTTACGCTACGGTTAGTGTTTTAATTTGACGCGGACGGTGAGCCCGCGTTATTAGCTACTGAACTACAAGGATCATGCTGTGCAAATACTCCGTATAAGTATTTCATTGATGAATGAATGTTTCTGAGAAGTTTTGGTTCTCGTAGAAGCGTTTCATACACTTTTTCACAAGAATTGCAGGAACTCTCGTGAAACTCAAAAGTTGCACTTCACCATTAATATTGATTGTAGTGTTTCCAGTTTTAATTGTGTTTTCTCATTTGTCCAGTCTTAGCGGAGAAAACTTTTCAGTGACGGCGTTTGTTCCTGGGAGATACAGCACAAATTCCACAATTTTTTGAATCTGCACACGTGAAAGATTCTTATCCTTGAAATGACGAAAGATTTCAACCCATCGACAGTCAACAGTAGATTTCTGAGAGTCCTAATCTACAATCTTTTCCGGTGAAGCAAATCGGCTAACGTAGCTAACTTCATCAAATAACTCGTTATCATAGATTTTAACATTCGGATTCTTTTGTCGAAAAAGCTGCAGGCTCTCTTGCATTTTTTTCCAAGATGTCTTCTCTTTAAATGTAACCCAACTAAATGCATTCAGCTCTTCGAATTGATCAACCCTTTGCTTAAGATATTCAGCACAGTTTTTATAAAAATATATAACGGTTCTCGTAATGTCATTTTTTGTCACCATTCTTTCCTCTTCTAATTGGGTAATCCGAACACGTACTTCATTCGGTAAAAATTTTTTTGCGCTTCTGTCAGTGCATTTATCTATTAAATCATCCAGTGCAGCGTAGACTTCGGATTATTATAGTCTGTTACAGTCTGTGCCTCTATGCGCAGAATTGTTGCATGAAACACTGCAGCGATATTTTGGTACAAGATAGAGCCACAATTCAGAACAGGGATTTTCAAAAAAATTACGGATTATGCGGGACACTTCTCTTCCAATAAGAAATAGGATTTCAGGGCAGGAAACAATTTTAAAATTCTCTCTACCGCAGGCATCAGTGATAACCATCTAGTTTTTCCGTATGCTAACATGCGCTGGTATTCTACATAGGAAAACTCGCAAACTTCTTTAAATGACTAAACAATGACTAAACTCGAACAGTGTAAATATAGAAATAATAATAAGTTTTCATAATAGCTGTTTTCACATCAATTGGCAAGCAATCTCCGGCAGTTTGTATCGCATTGTGCACAATTTGAGCAGCACAACTAATACCTAACAGTTTCTTCCCAAATTCATCTTGCAATATTGTATTCGCGTTGTCTGCAACTATGTCGTTGTAAAACATTTACAAGGATATTGCAAATGGTCTGTGCTGTTTCTCCAGGAGGAGATTTCATGTCCAAGATCTTAATTTTAACACCTGAGAGTGACAAAATATATATTACTATCACAGGAATCAACTTTTCATCCTTATGGTTGGACTCATCTGTAAACAATATCACAAAGTTCGCGTCATTTAACTCTGTTTTAACTTGATTCATTATATATGGGCACAGCACATTTGTGACGATAGCTTCACATTTTGTTCGTGCGCAAGAGAATTTCGGATTAAAGAATTTTTGCATTGATTTGGACGTACAGTCCATGGACCGACTGTGATTGTGATAAATCGCCTAATGCAACAGACAACTGGGCTTCCTTTTCACCTAACTCATTTCTTGAAAAATACTTCGTAACTGTACCTGATGATGCCGACAACTTCAGGGCGTTTTTGTGAAGATCCGTATTCAGATGTTTGATTTCCCCGCCCTCTGTGAGAACAGAGAACTGCGACCCGCACTTGTCGCACTGCACATCCTGCTTGCTGTCTTTTCGAGCCTTCTTTGTGAATGGAGATTCAGTTTGCATGTCCTCGTTGAATTTTGAGTTTCGTTTTGGCATGGCTGATGTTATGAGCAATGGCGGATGCAGACGGGTTAACGAACGGCCTTAAGTTAGGCTAATCATGGAGTAATTAATAGGTCTATTACTCCATGAGGCTAACCGCGGATAACATACTACCAGAGATGGCACGCACGTGGCCGCAACATGCTTTACGTGTTTATGATGATGTCCTCATATTGAGAGAAGCATCTCAGCAGCAGTCGCCACCACGCGGCGTAGGGTTTGCAACAGAGCCAAATTGAGTTAAAACTTAAATCAACATCATCTATCTATAGTACTGGTACTCCTAGCTAGATTCAAATTCAGTGATAAATCTACCTAGATGGTATTGGTCTTTTCCCCGAAAAAGCGGGACAAACAAGCATACCGCCGGAAAAAGCGAAGGCCAGCGGGACATAAAATCTGAAATCGGGACTGTCCCGCCTAAATCGGGACGTCTGGTTACCTTACTTATATATTCGTTCATGACACGTGACGATTTGTTTGATATATTACATGCCATATCTGGTTATAGGAAATTTTTAAGGGAGTATCATAATGCTACTATTAAAGCACGTGCCATTAGAGCACGTACCTATTCGGCTATCTCACGTTCATACTTGTTCATGCTCTGTCCCATATTAATGGAGTGGTGAGAACAGAGCGTGATAAAGTTAATTCGTTTTCAAGTTATCGTAATAAATACTAAGCTCCCTACAAAAAATAAATCTTTTGATTTAGAGCCCGATCTGCCCTTTTAATATTCGTCAATCACGTGCATCCTTCACGCGCACCATCTCATTAACGTTTAGAGCACGCGCAGAGCCGAACCCATGTTCTCAACACGAGTTTTCCCCAATGCGAGGATAATTCGTGTCTTCCAGCAATTCAATAATGCACTCTTTCTATTGCAACGCAATGCATTGTTGGAATTGTGTCTACTGACGGACGGACGGACAGCTGGACAAACCGATTACATAAGCACTTTTCTAGAAAATGTGCTAAAAATGGATACACAAATCCACAGAAATTTTTTAATGATTCGGATGTACATATCAGGGGCGATGCCACCTTCATCATCGAACACCTTCGTTTGCTGATAGTGTGTAACCCAGAAATGTATATCATTAAAGAAATTCTATGTGGATTTGAAGTTTCCATTTTTCTTCGATTGCTTGCATCGTTAAGATTCTTGGAAATAACACTTTCATGTCCCTTCCGTCGAAAACGGTAGCTTCTGCTTGCAAGGATAATGGGGGTTCCACTGATGTGTACGTTGGTGGCTTCATATCCAATTACGATATTGCTGCTCATATCGGCTTTATCCCGTATAGTGGCATCTGAAATTACCCGAGTTCATTACACTTCGATTTCTTTATGTGGGGATGTTGTTTACACGGAGAAAATTCGTGATCAGGACCATTCGATAGAAAGGATCATCGAATGTTACAACAGATACTCACCGGATGTGCTATGCGAGGCACCAGAAGCGATGCAGGAAACAAGGGGAACAACACACTGCATATCTTATACAGGGTGATTCTGAAAACAGGGTAACTCGGAAACTACTCGTTGGAATGCGATAAAATTTTAACGGTGTACACAGTTTTATGTACCCTATTGTTCCTCCAAAATTCATTATTCTAGGCATTGCAGAACCTGAGTTATTAACTTGTTGATCTTGGTAACGGCATTTTATTTCTGTTCATATCTCAGTTAGCGTTCAAGGACCCACATTATATTAAAAGAAATTTTCATTCTGGTCACCTCTGTTATTGCTTACAGTTATACACACTTTTTCAGAATCACCCTGTATAGCAATACCATGCAAAATTTCGATGAAGATAGCTTCCAAACCGTGATTGTCAAACCCGACAAGTAGAATGAATTTCTGAGAACACTCTCGTATTATTTGAAAAACCATACATCCCATTTTCTATTTCCTAATATTGACCTTCATTCTCTTTGAGGAATTTCTATATGGCAGCCAAGTCAGTCATGTACATGAAAATGTAGATACCTGTATACATTTCATATTGAAGTACTCAGGTTTTTTGGAAATAAAAGGCTTTTCTGGGGTTTGGGAACACGCTACGTTCATTATTGTTTTTAAAGAATGAGAGGAAGGAAACTCCACTTGTCCACATAAGAAGTTTAATATGTATACATATATGATACATATTAAACTTCTTTTGTGGACAAGTGGAGTTTCCTTCCTCTTATTCTTTGATACAAGCATCCACAGATTCCTAAGGTCAGTGCATTTTATTTTTTTATTAATATTATTGTTTTTGTTTAGGAAGGACCAAACTTTATGAGCCGAGGCAGACTCAAAATGGTTCCAAGCCCAAGGGGCTCCAGTGAAGAGAGGAGACAAGTTATATGTCAATGCAAGTTATAATGTATGACCGTAGGAATTTCCTCAGTATATCGCAAGTTTTTAAGATTGTGGCTTTCTGTATGGCTACTCACTCAAAAACTCAACCTCTCCGTAGATCCTAGATCATATTTAGGCACCTCTGTCTCTCCATCTTGTGCAACTGAGTAAACAGATATACGTATACAGCACAATTCTAATCTGAAACTCTTAGGACATCTTAAATTAAATTAAAGCATGCCATGGACTTTCAACTATGAATTTGAACTGGTTGGAAATAATAGTTCCCTAAAACCCATAAACTTTATTATTTTTAATACGAGGGTATTTATAAAGACATGGCAACAAGTTTTTTCCAGGCAAATGTTTAGGTATACAAACATTTCATAATATACATATGAAAGCACACAATTTACTTTACCAATAATACCTGTTACATGGGTTACTCGGAAAGTTTTGTAGACAAGGAAAAAGAGTGAAAATAAAAAAAAATCGAAGTTGGAGATCGGAGAGCACCATCTCCAACAGCTACGAGTTGTGCGTGACATTCCCTCGCGTTTTGACCGCAAAGCATTGCTCTTTTTATGTTGTTCTAGTCAATGATATAGAGGGGAAAATGTTTTTCCCTCTATTATTGGTTCTAGCCGACTCACAACTATACTTGACAACGGATGAAAAGCAACTTAACTTTCCGTTCTTGAACATCTACATCATCCAGCGGCAGCAGTAAATACCATATGTCTCAATGTCATTGCTGCATATCGAAAAATGGGGATCGCGGTCTGGGATTCCTCTGAAAAAATTAATTGCCATGAATTTGTAAGTGATCCTCGTACTAATGGTATAATGCCAAAAACCATGTAGTAGTGACAAACAAAATAAAAACATACACCACAATTCCACTCATTTTTTTCAAATATTTTCTAGCGCGTACAGATTTCTTATTTTTCATTGAAACGTTTTAAAATTATTTAGAGTTTGGGGTCTGATAAATTTTCTTCAGTCCCAAAATAGGGATATTTTAATATATCACCCGCTTCCCCTCACATCCATTACTGTAATATTGCGGAAATGTGATGTCATAGAAGAAATATAAAAGTGGATTCGAATTCTACATGCAAATTGCTTCTAAGAGCAACTGTCTGTGGTCTTGTGTGCAAAAAGTGTGTTGACTACTGTTGGACCTTAGAAATGTTTAATCGCAGCGCGTTCCGGTCCATCATCGGGAGTTGCAAACTTAAATTCAAGAAAGTTATTTGAATTAATGACGAAAGATAGGAAAGAAAATTCCGCAGCCTGGATTCGAACCAGGAACCTTTGGCTATAATATGCCAAACAACTCGTAGTAACAAATCATGAATGAATATAATGAGTAATTAGTAGATTCGAGATGGTTGAAACTGGTTCAATGGTACGTGATCAAATAATATCATTATGGTACCAATGGATAGTTTCAATGCTAAAAATGACATTTTATACATCAATCAATTCGTAGCAAAGAATCAAGAATAAATGTCATGTGTATAATTATGCATGATTCAAAACTGGATCATTACATCCGTGAAAAACTAATGTTGTCGCCACTGTTGTCACTCATTGCTTTTAGACTTATTGTTAATAATTAATTTCACAAGCTCATTACTGTTGGGCCTAATGTTAATAACTTATAAGTGTAGATAGGCTTATCGTTATCAATACGTAATTGCTATCAAGTACAAATAGCTGATAGGTCTAATGTTATCAATAGGTAATTGCTGTTAGGCTTATTGTTATTATCAATAATTAATTGCTATCAATAGCAAATTGTTGTTACGCCTATCGTTATTAACAGCTACTTATTGTTATCCTTACCATCAATAGCTAGTTGCTTAGGCCTAACATTATTAATAGCTAAGTATTATCAGTAGCTATTTTCTGTTAGATATTGTTGGTGCTAGCATCTAATCGTAATAACTCCCTTTGTAGAAAAGATGCTTATGTAGAAACCACGCTGTAGATATAAATGATCATCGAGCTCCACTGAAAAAATGAAGCCATTATTTCTAGCTCCCGATAGGGCGGGAACTCCATTGAAAAGTGGCGTTGCATGTACAGTCATCAAAAGGAAATAATCCACACTTGTATTTTACTCTAAGTTTTACCGTTTCAATATTAATTTATTTTTAATAATTTAATATTACATTTAGAGTTATTATTATTAAGATTATTAAATATAAATAATTATAATTAAAAAAGCTATTAAAACAACACATTAGCATGAAATGTAATATTAAGTATTAAACTACGATTATTTCCGTAGTGTGGATTATTTCCTTTGGTTGACTGTACAATCGGCCTGTCGGCCCAACTGCGATCTATGCGGCAGCTGGCGTGATAGGTTTCCTTAGTTTCTTGAATCAATGAAAAATGTTGGAAGCTCGATGACCATTCATATCTATAGACCGTAGTAGAAACGCTTTAGCAATAGATTATGAAGCAACAATATATGCTTACACTAAACTTTTCAAGAATTGTTGCTGACTGCGTTTGAGCATTATGCAGGAACGCTTACAAATTATGTAAAGAAGTTTTATTAGTTCGAATTACCACACTCTCCATTTAACCTTTCGGTACTTGATTATGTCATTCATTAATGACTTACGGGTTTATTTAAATTTTGCAACAAAATCTCATACGAATGATATAAAATTCCTTGAATTTAATATTTTAAAAATGTAAATTCTGTAAAAGATTAAATTGTATGCAAATATTTTATTATTATTATTTAAATATTTTTTCATAGCAAAGAAGATGAATTAGCAATATGGTTTCTGCTTATCAGGCAGTTACACATTATTTACATTAATAATCCTTTAAGTTTGCCTGAATATATACAGTACATGTAAATATATTGGATGTGTATTTTTGTTGTAATTTCCAGAGGTTTTCACAATTAAGGGCAAATGTTGATATTCTGAACGTAGTGGTTCTGGAAATGCATCCGTGTTTATACATGTATAAGATTGTCCTTTTGAAAAACGTGCATAAAAGAGAGGCAACATTCCTTCCTCCGCTTTCTTTGAGCATGTCAAAGCAATCAAAATCCGTCGTCAAATGAAAGTACATTCTAGTGCAAACGGAATTCAAGGTTTTAGAAAAAAAATTCCCATTGATGCAGAAGCACAAAAATGATTACGGACGTGACTAGAAGAACTCTTTTCAAAGAAAGTTTTGATAACATAGGTTAAAGCAAATGGTAGTCAAGTTGATAATAATAGACTATTAGTTCGGTATCAGGTCAGTTCGTCGAGGGTCAATTCGTCGTGCGTCAATTCGTCGGAGTCAATTCGTCGCACGTCATTTCGTCGACTGTGTCAGTTGGTCGGTTGGTTAGTTCGTCGGACGTCAACTAGTCGAAAGTCAATTCGTCGAGGTGTCAGTTGGTCGGGCGGTCAGTTTGTCGGAGACAAATTCGTCGGGTGTTTCAGTTGGTCGAGATAATAAATAAATGACCGGAAAAAACTTTAATAAAATTTCTTAACGAAAATTTTTTTTGCTATTCATTTAATTACTTGAAAGGTAAACAATGAATGCCATTCCTGTTAAAAACAGTATTCAATACAGCTTTTGTAAACAACGTGATATTGATACAGCTTTTGTAAACAACGTGATACAGCTTTTGTAAACAACGTGATACAGCTTTTGTAAACAACAGTATTACAAATACAGCTTTTGTAAACAGCAAATGAATGATACTGAAGCCATATAAGCAGTTTGGGGCAAATATCCTGACCATTTGTCAACAAGATCACGTTTATTGTAGCTACAATTCATTTTAGACTCTGTATCACATTGTTTACAAAAACTGTATTTAAATACTGATTCTTAACAGTAAAGGCATTTATTGTTACCTTTCCAGTAATGAAATTAATAACAAAAATTTTTTCGTTAATAAATTTTATTAAAGTTTTTCCCGGCCATTTATTTATTATCTCGACCAACTGAAACACCCGACGAATTTGTCTCCGACAAATTGACCGCCCGACTAACTGACACCTCGACTAATTGATGTCCGACGAACTAACCACCCGACCAACTGACACAGTCGACGAAATAACGTTCGACGAATTGACTCCGACGAATTGACGCTCGACGAATTGACCCTTGACGAATTGACACGTAACCATTAGTTCTATTTAAAAAATATTTTAAGGTTTTAATTTCATTCACAATACAAAATGTGATGTTTTGCAAGTTCTCAATTTTTTAAAAATAAAGTTTAGCTTTTGTTATTAATAATATTGATACGTATATTCTTCTAAATGCTATGGTATTTATCATTTAAATTAAAAGGTAAATCTGTTTTATGAACGTATTGTCATTGAGATTATACAATTTTTTCTTCGTTTCATTTACAATAATGATAATTGATACCAATAATAATTGCGATGGTTCTTTTGAGTTATTTTGCATCGACTGCAATTTTGATCTGTGAAAATAAATTTTTGGAGTTCGGAAATAACCGAAATAACTTTATCTGCAAATTCAAGTTTTAGCTTGCCTGTTTTCTTGTTTGCATTCCAAGCAACTAGGATCTGTCTATTCAATTTTTTAACAGTTCAGAATAAAAAATGCTTATATAGAAAGTCTTTAAAATGTATACTTACTTTGAATGATTACACGTTAAGTAACAGGAATTTCTTGAGCCACACATTCGTCAGGTATTTGGACAAGAAGAGATGGATAACTACCATATAAACATCTTAGAGATCTTGTCAAAAATCTAGTTCGAGTAGATGTCGAAGAGATATCATTGAGTTCTCAGCCACGTTAATCAGACCTCAAGGGTTTTTGATTTGAGAAAAGTTAAATAAAAGTTTTCTAGCACGGAACAAGTTAAATAACTTGCAACAGCCAATGCTCTGAGATTAGCAGTTGAAATGAATGCACCAAATGAAATCAGCATTGTACACATCTGAACGGTCATTCATTCAAATTATTGCGATAACTCAGATTCTACATTTGTCTTCTATAAAACTTATAAAAGTATCTTAACTAACATCATATTTATATCCATTCAAAATTTGTACACATTTTTGGGACACTCTATATCGTGGAACGTTTTTGATTTTTTGAAAAATGAAATATGTCTCGCTCAGTAACAGTTAAAAACAAAGAGATAATTGTAATGACTTTCAGAGACATTATAAGTAATGAATGAAAAATATATCTTGTATATTTTTTTTATAATTAGTTCCCCCGAAATGGGTGATTCAGCCAAATGCCAAGTCTTTCGTTTATCGGACTTCGGGTATCATTGATTGCCAAGCAGAAGGCCATCCACCCCCTAAAATCATTTGGAAAAAGAGTACAGAAGGTGAAGTTTACTAAAAGAGTTTGACTAAAATATGGGACTTCGCTAAAAATCACTGCCTCTTATGTTTGTCTCTTGTAGAAGATATTTCTAATTGAGAGTTTCATTATATTATGTAATTAGTTTAATTAATTTATACTAATATAATTAAAATTGGCAATGTATTTCTTATAGTATTCTGACAATATTGATAGTTTTTGTGTGTTTTCTTTTAGCTTATGGGAGTATAATTTTGTCGTGAAGTCATGATTTAATGTCAGACAAGAACTGATAAATCATATATATAAAATCAGCGACGATGGACTATGTCACAACAAAGAAAAAATCTAACAATGAGTTATCTGACAATGGGTTATTTTCCGATTATACATTCGGGTGGGTTCGCTTCTAGTATTTAATATTTTTATATAGGGTTTACAACCTTATATAATCAAATTCCACAGAATCAAGTTTAACACCACCTCAAATAAGTCACTGTTCTTCATACGTTTATTTGGAACATTCAACTGGAATAAATGTGATATCTGCTCCACTTTACATGTATGTGAGGTATTTAATGTGTTCAGATACAAAAATAAGAGGCATTTATTTTTGGCAAATGATCGTATGGTTTTCAATTATTTCAATGGAATATCTTTTGATAATCTGTTTGGTTCTTTTCAGGCGAAACACCTAGTAAATTTACTGTTCTCAACACAACGCATTCACGCCACCGTGTCTTCAGCAATGGATCTCTCTTCTTGCATAGTGTTTTGGAGAGTGATAAAGGATACTACATGTGTGAAGCTAACAACGGCGTCGGGCCTGGGATGAGTAAAGTCGTTTATATAACAGTTCATGGTATGTATATTGGCAAATAATATAGGTATTCAACACTCAGTTATAGAAACTTACAAGAAATCTCCTTTAGACTAACAATAAATTAGCTCCTTTTAACTCAATTAAAAAACGAAATCTCGCACTCCCTAAGAAATATTGTAAGGTGTTATAATGAATTTACTGAAAGACAATATGTAAAAGTCTCGTTATTGTAAATACGGCGAAAGAGTGTTTCGTACCTTATTTGACTTAATTAATTTTCCATTAATTACATAGTAAAATGTGAATTTTCTTTTCGCTCATAGCTTCTGCCCATTTCGATCAGAAATTCGCCAATCACTCATTGAAGAGAGGGGATCCTGGAATGTTAAGTTGTAGAGCGCGCGGTGACCCTCCAGTCAAAATAGAATGGATGATTAATGGAGAAAAGATTGTGCAAGAAAACCATCCTAGGTAAGGACGTAAATCATTTTCCTTTCTGCCCTTCAGAGTTCAATCTATTTGAGGCTAATGCTTATCTCTTTCTCTCATTACTTTCTTAAATGTGTGTTTGAAACATTTTTTACCGGTTCCTGATTTTAAAAAAATCACCAAAGTTATAATGATTCTAAAGTCAATATAACAAAGTATATTCTCTTTAATATACGAATTTTGTTATGCATAATAATTTCTCTTGAAGGTAATTCAAACTAAATTGATAATGAAGCATAATTTCATTTTCTAAATAAGAACTGATCTTTGACATAATTTCCTTAAGGACAATAACTAAAAATTTATTACTCCAGTCAATCAGAATCACTTATTAAATTGTTTCTAGTTAGAAACCTTTACATTTAAATTAAACATTTAAAATTCACGAACTCGTATTATCATGTTTAATTCTGACAGAAATCAACACAAGGGTGTGGTAAAGGAAACAGTAAATTAAAACAAATGTGATGTAACCAAATTGAGCATATTCTGAAGGTTAGTCAATATTTATGAACGCCAATTAAATACGAGGCGTCAGCCTGTCTAGTGGTTTGTCTGGACTATTGAAATGAACGTTATCGTTTCGTGTTAGACCGAAGTTTCATCAAAACCAACATTCCTGGCGAAGATAAGCTAGATGTCAATGATGAACGGCCATAAGCTGAAAAAGTGCTCCGACGATTCGATGATTTGTAGAGGGGTCAAGCCAGAAGAAATGATCTTTCGATGTCTTTCCGAAAAAGAGTTCATATTTCAGCACAGAAAATTGTCCGTAGAATTGGAAATAAAAATATTATAACCAAAGTTTAGTGACATGTAAGCTTAATTCGGTAAAAATAAACTTTGAATATCTGCAAAGGGAAATTCGGTTTGATAGACTATTTTTCCCTCCATGACACATCAGTGTTCAAGATAATTGCAGCTTGATAGTGTCTCCACAATATTAATGAATAAACTAGATAAATCAAAAGTTTGTAAGGTAGTCTATTGTAATAATGAAGTTAATGCACAGGTAAAAAGAATTCGTATGGGAGTAAATATACAGGATGTTTCTAAATTATCTCCCGTATTATACATGTTCATTACTCAAAAACTATTACAGATTTTATCGTGATTTTTTTTTCACAAAGAAACACTAAAAAGTTTCTTATCACGCCTTAATAAATTTCAATGTGCCCCCCATTTATGGCGTGAAGGACGTCAAAGCAAAACTCGATTTCCTCCCATGTTTGGGCTAGCATTTCGGGGGTGATTTCAGCGATTGTTTCACTATTCTGTTATTGAGAGTTTCAATGTCATCAACGTTGGTCTTGTACACTCTGTCTTTCACATATCCTCAGAAGAAAAAAAATCCAAAGGGTTCGCATCGGGTGAGCGAGGGGGCCAAGGGATTGGCCCATCCCTTCCAACCCATCGTCCTGGAAAGTTCGTATCAAAGCGCTGCCTAACTTCCAAGCTCCAGTAAGGGGATGCTCCATCTCGTTGGTAGACTATGTCGGACTGCAGTTCTTCCACCTGTGGAATCAGGTAGTACTCCAGTATATCTAGGTAGGTTGCAGCGATAATGGTGTGTTCAGCGGAAAAGAAAGGTCCGATTACTCGATCTTGCATTAAACCGCACCAAAATGCTAGCCCGAACATGGGAGGAAATCGAGTTTCGCTTTGACGTCCTTCACGCCATAAATGGGGGGCACATGGAAATTTGTTAAGGCATGCTAAGAATCTTTTTTGAGTTTTTCTTTGTGAATAAAAAAAATCACGTTAAAATCTGAAATAATTTTTGAGTAAAAAAAAATGTATAATACGGGAGATAATTTAGAAACACCCTGTACATTTTCACTAATCCACACACTGATGTATCAGATAATATTATGGAATTTTTGGGCTGAATAAATTCTTTTGTTTTTCCTGTTGTTAAGCTTCTACGTTGATAATGCTTCCCATGCAAAGTACAGTACACACTGAATTGGCACCATCAGAACTACCCATATAAATATCAGTAAAGGAAAGGGGAAGAAACCTCAAACCACGAAAAGAAACACGACTTATGAAATACCGAATACGTATTTCGAAATCTTTGCCTTTATTCTCAACAGCAAATTAATAATTTTTAAACGATTTAAATTCGGCGCCACGCCGACATCTTTGTAGGTGGCGCGATAAAACATACATCGCTGAGTAAAGCGGTTTAAAGCCAGTTATCATCCAGCATTGTTCGGAAGAGCATCGAGCTTTTGCTGTGGAAGCGTTCTTAAAAAACAACTATCCCGCTGCTGTAACTTTAACTCGGTTCCAAGTTTTGCGACATTTTGACATTGGAAGGCATAGAATGGTTTTGATATGCCAATCAAAATTGAATTGGATCTAGTATATCCATCGTATCAAGATGCCTCCTGGTCGCCCTCGAACTATGCGAACAAAGTCATGGTTAACGTCAGACAATGTGCAGAGGTATGCCTAACTTCCAATAAAGATCATCTAAGTCAAAAAGTGACTTGAAGACGAAATGCTTTTCCATGCTTTTTTGCAATTGTTTACCTAATTAATATTTAGTTTTCAATTAAAGTGTTAATTTTAAGTTATTAAATGTCTGATTGTTTCTACCCAATCCGGCATATGGTTGAGTCTGAATAAAAGGAGCCCAGAGTCTCTTCTATTTGTTGATAAATCAAACAGGTTATAGTTTTCCTCTTCCCGTCCAGGTGATAAGTCATGAGAATCGCTCCTCATGCAATAGATCATGTGGTCATGAAGTTGGCTAAATTCTTCAGCCAATCAACGGCTACCTTAGCCTCGTTGGACAGGTCTTTAATTTATCATTTATATTTCCAGCTTAAAGTGCGCTTTGTTCAACACGTGCTCAAGCAACCTGTCAAACAAGAAAGTATTGCGATTCTTCCGAGGAAAATTAATTTTGAATCAATTTTGAATTAATTTTGAATCACCAATCACCCACAATCACATGGTGAACTGTTTGTAGCTTACAAACAGTCACACTGCACAAGGAAAACTGAATGTTGATATTTAAACCATGTAAAGCATGCAAATCAAAAAATTAACATAAATTACCATACTTACATTCACTTTCATGCGGAAAAGCAAATAAAAGGCCTGTTTCAGCACACAGAAGACAGAACAATTCCAGGATGGCAAGCTACACTGTTCCGGAAATGGCCAACATGATCTTCTGCTTCGGATTGTGACTGTGGGTGATTGGTTGGTCCGATTTGGATGATTTTTTTTGTTTTGTTTGTTTTTTTATGCTGAACAAGTTTGCAATTGGGTTTTTTTTCTCTAGCCCTTACGGTTTTTGAGATAAATTTTGAATGTGTCCTAATTTGCAAATTTGGGATGATGAAAAGTGCACCATGGGATAGGCCACCCACAACTTCCTATTCATTGAATTCATCAAAATTGACATATCTGCTTCGGTTCAAAAAATAAAAGGAGGGGTTCAGACTTTTGTATTCACCCTGTATTGCTCGTATGGTGTGAATCAATTGAGTCTTTGTGTCTGTTTATTTTCTGTTTTGGAGTTGAAAATAAATTACATATAAATTCAAAACTGTACTCATCTTCAGACAAAAATTCATTGCATCAGGGTATATAATATTCGTATTTTTGAGCAGAAAACAAAGATATAAAAGACTGAAACTTTCCATATGATCCAAATGACATTTTCCTCAGTGCACCCTCTCAGTCAGAATTTGGCGTGGAAAAGCATTTTCACGTCTTCATCATTACCGAAACGCTTCCTAACAGGGGCTCTTTCGATCGATGAAAGAGGAAGAATTAAGTTCCAAGTCTGGCAATTTATATAGCCTATCTTAGAACCTGGTGCCATTGGTCATTGTAAGGGTGCGTTTTCACGAAGGATACCAACACCTTTTGACAGCATTCCTCTTCTCTTCCGCGTGATCTCTTCATGCACTCTATTCACGAGCTTTTGATAATAAATTGCACTGACGGTCTGACCTTTATCTTTTGCATAATCTCTTACGATATCTCCAAGAGAATTCTAAAGACTGAACAAGACCTTTCTTGAAGATGACTGAATTTAAGTCTGTTTGACTAAAATCGAGTAACCTTTCACTTCTTCTTTTTACAGTTTCATACTTCGGTGAAATATTTCCTCACACTTCCACCATTTTCTCATGTATATTTTTTACCAAATTCTCTATACAAATGCAGTAAACGTAGGATAGCCCTCTCTTCGTCTTTCTTTATAACAGCACCCATATCGTCTCTTATCGCGAAATCGATGCCTTATCTCGAGCAGAGCTAAAAGCCTTTTCCATTCACAGATGATGTTATATGGCAGCGAGTGCGCGCGCAGATATTCAGCATATCTTCCCAAGATATTCAGCATAGCTTCAAGCATTATGAACGCCCTTTATGAAAATTATATCATCTAATTGGTTACATTTCGTCTAAATTTTGACCTGAGGATATGGCCTAATTTTTTTTTTAAAGTAAGGCGAAGTGGGGCAAATGCCTCCGCGAGATAAGTGCGTCTCCCGAATATAAAACGTGTCTGAGATGAAAATGGGCGCTGCTATTTTCCGGAGTGTTTTCTGGAGTCCTAGTGATTATCTTCATCACTAGATCACGTCGAAGTTTGCATGGAAATAGCAGATAAGAAGGAAAGCGCGCGGATTGTGTTTTTCAACTTAGATGTCAAGTATGTCAGTGTTGGAACCTCTTGAAACCAAGAGTTGGGTAGAGTAATAGTGAATATAATAGTATAATATTTTTTAATTAATTTGGATTTATCAACTTTTGTGTTAGAGGTGGGATTACACCACTCCCTCTAAAATTTTTAGACTCTATGTGCGACCCCCTTACTATTTGCCTTCACTTTTTTTTCTTACAGGCATATTTATCCGATATTTCTATTTTATTTTTAACAAGATATTTTTTATTATTAATCATGTAGTTTATTTAACCAGGATTTTATTTGCTAGTATTTCTACTGTCGCACTTTGCCACGTTCCGCCCCTTTCAAAGTTCATACCTTTGAAACTAAACAAGCCTGCTTTAAGGTGAAAATTTGATTTTGAAGCGCAGTAATGGAATATTATTCTCATGCCCCACTCATGCTATTAACGTATTCCATTGTTGAATACATTAGCCTCATTATGGGGGGGGAAAGTGCGACCTACTGATATAATTTAGTAAGTCAAATAATATTATTACATATTATACAGGGTGATTCAAAACTTATGTTACCGACGAATATGACAGATAGACGGTATTAAAACAAATATTTTTATTCAGCAATGTGTGTCCTATCTCGCATCGGTATGGCGCTACAATTGCTTCAGTTGCCGCAACTCTCTGATGACTGAGCTTTCGCTGAAAAACAACAAATAATGAGGTTTGACAAAGTATGCATTGCAGAAGTGCTTCGAACTGACACCCTCTTTCTTGTACACAATACTGGCATCGCCGAAGCATTGACTGCCGCATCCCTTCAAATGTGGCAGTTATAGTGTCTATGGCGTTATAGACGTCAACAATCCGTGGAAGAAGAACATCGACAAGAAGAGGTCCGATGTACCTATAAGGAGAATTCGTTGGAACATGGTGTGAACGGGATGTCTACGTTTAGAAAATTGCTCTGCGTACATCCTTGCAAGTATTCTTCACTGTTGATTAGCAGCACCGTACACAAAATGCATGTTGGTTAGCTCACTCAGGCTATAACGCTCCAATTTTCAATGTTGACTCTCTGACGATTCAGCTTTCAATGAACCCAAAAACAACAGACAATGGCAAACAATCAAAATATTGAAAGAAGTTTAGTCCCGTGCAAGTTACGACATACATTGCTTGGTTTAGTATTCTCTATCTATCATGCTATGCATATATACTTTCTTTGTTTAAAAAGTGAAAGTGCCAATAACTGAGAGTGCATGGTCAAAACTTGAAAAGTCTTATAATGTTGGTAGAGTGCAACAATTGTTTTAAAATAAATTTTGATGATTTGGGTACACACTTGCTCCATTTCACCCTAATTCTTTTTTCCTAGTTATGTGTTTTATCTTTATATCTAAATTGTTTAAATCAATTAACTTCAATTGTTTGGTTCAGTCAATCTCATGAACTGAATATTGAAAATAATTAAAATAAGGCTTGAATAAATTAAAAGTCGCCATTTATGCTGAGTTTTTTTATTAATCTTGATACCCGGCTGAGTTTTTTTATTACTCTTGATACCCGGCTTTGAAGACATTTCTTGTCATGTTAGATTAAATCTCCAAGAACTGGATGTCGTTCTGGTTTCTCAGAACAGTCACAGTAGTAATGAAATGTACATTTTTGTGGATGATAAGTATTTTTATCGATGGGGTATGTTTTATTCTCACATTTTTAATTTAATTATTAAAAGAAAATTTCTTATAAATTCACTTATAGTTTACAAACGTTTTCGAAACTTTTTTTTTAATTCTGAGTTCATCTTTTTTTATAAACAAAAACAGGTTTTTAATAAAAATCAAAGACTAAAATATAGTAAATATAGTAATTGGTAAATATAGTAATTGGTGATCCAAAACTAACAGAAAAAGTAAAAATTTAAGAATTCGAAAAGTATAATTGGTAGCACGAGGCGACTTTCACAGAAAGCAACAGAAAGACTGGGATTTTTCTTAATAATAAAACATATTATTGCCAGAAGAGTTAAATTTACCATCAGCAGGTGGCGATTCAGTTGTACAGTTAGTAGTTTATACAGCGGCGCATCACAGTCTTGTTTCTTCTCTATGATCGCAACGCAGCTAGGATTACGAATGTTCAATGTAACGCGCGTCAGTCATGAGAATGACCACCAGGCTTAACTGGACTATGATGGGCGATATATTTTGATATTGTCGTTATCGCGATATTTACGTTTGATATATCGATATTTTTCGATATTTCAATGTTGCCAATATATCGATCGATATGATATTTTCTTCTGATATATCGGATTTTCAAACTTTGAATTTCCAAATAAACAAACGCATAAATTTCCTTTTTGTTTTAATTTTATCTTTTTTCGTTGTCAATCACGTACTCAAGTTAAGCATGTGACATGGTCTCATAATTATAGTGCTATGTGATTGGCTGTAATTGTCGCCATGTTATATGATCGACTATAATAATCGCAATGTTATCTGATTGGCTGTGTTTTATCAGATTGTTGGACAGTTTAGACTCTTAAACTTTAGAGTCTACAGTTTAATTATTCATAAACGATCCAAATTTTTTTTAGTATTCGAAAGTATCGATTACTGGGATAATAAGCCTAAAGGCGGATTCACTAAATGTTATTTCTAAAAAAAAAACAACAACAACAAAAAAAAACTACAATAAATCTAATTCATTCATTCAACCTCGTGGCATGGAAAGCTATCAATTTGGACTATTTTTTCACGAATTTTACATAAATTTTGCGTATGTATCCACCGACGAGTGAAAGGCACAATCCCCATCTGATGCCCATAGAGAAAGCATGGGGAACAGTAATAAACTGAAAGCGAGGCCATCCTACGGAGACCACCTGACAATTCCACTCCGGGGCCCGTATTTTTAGTTGGCTCTGCATTTCGATTACTTTTTTCTAGAGTATCGCTTACTCGCGATTACTTGCTAGTATCGAAAGTTTCGATTACTCCTATCACTAATTTATAGACCAGAACAGATTATTAGTTCATTCAAGTGGTAAGTTGACTATTTAAATATCATGTTACCTAACATGTACTAGAATTTCATGGTCTAATTTATAAATTATGTACCCATCGATAACTTTGCCTTATTCCAACGCGCACATAGAAAGGTTGTTTAGTCAAATGAATATTATAAAATCAAAGTTTCTTTTTGTTTTTTCTTTTCCGTGTGGCCTCCACGTACAGGATTGTAGAATGGCGCCTTTTCGTGCACAAGGTCACAAAATGGTTCTGAAAAAAGTGAAGCAATGTTTTATAAGAACAGATAAGAAGAACGTCTTCCAGTGTGTTCACTGCACTCGACATGTGAAAACTAGTGGAAACACTACCAATTTAAACAGCCACGTTTGGAACAGTCATAAAAATTTACTGTTTTCGCAGGCAAGCAATATTGTAAAAAAAAAAACCGCAATAGGTTGAAACCTGAATGGTTATCCAAATAATTATTTTGGGATGAAATGCTTTGTTTTGTGACTGTGTTAGCTTTTTTGAGTATTAGTGTAATGAAACTGATTGTTTTTCAAACTGTTTATTTATTCACTTCACTTTCAGGTGTTACTTTGACTGCAATTGAAATTAAAATCATTAATTTAGCCAACCTTTAAAACTCTCGAAATATCGTGATAAATTTCGGAGTTTTAGCTGATCAAACGATAGGACATACCGAAATACGATATTTTAGAAAATATCGCCCATCTCTAGACTGGACAGTCTGCAGAGCATCGAAGAGAGTTTCAGCTGTAATTTCTGTTATATGATGGTGAACAGCTTCTTTCAACATGACTAAAAACGTCGGTCGACCTCCGTACACCTGTGACTTCAAATAGCTGCATAACGAAAAGTCACAAGGTCTAGAGGCCTCAGTGGCAATTCAGAATGATCTACAGCAGTCGCGTACCGTTAGTGTAGTGGCGGCCTCCTATAGCGCCATTTGTCGGTGACAATGCAACTATTCTGACAATAAAAATTTTCGTTATTAGAAAAAATCCCATTTCTGTGAAAACCATATCGCTACTGTGTATACTTTTCGAATTATTGACGTTTTACCTTTTCTGTTAATTTTGATTAAAATCCCTGTAAAATTGGGAAAATTTAAAATAAGTAAATAAATAAATTAAAGAATATAAAAGTTAATAAAGCACAGAAGTTCTAAACTTCAAAGAGAAGAAAAAGGATCGATAGTAATGAAATTGTGGTGAAGATAAAGGGGTCAGGGCATGAGATTTTTTCACCGGATTTTTTGCTAAACCCACATTTTACATGATGCTCTACAACTTTCTAAATAACACATGGGGTCTAACTCCTACCCCTACAAAATTAAAATTTTCAAAATTTACCCCTTCACCCCCAGGGACGCGAAATGTTTTTATTCTGAATTAGGGGACATTAAAACCAAATAATCAATATTCATTTTCCCCCAATCTGTTCCCCTTGAGTCGTTATTTGGACCTAAAGACGGGACACCTTGTATATATACTGAGTAACAATTAATGTATTCATGTCTCATTTTTCATAAAAGTTGTATGTGGCTATAGAGTTAACTTTTAAATCATCGAGATGTATTTTATACAGATTTCAGCAACATTTATGAGAATTTTCTCTGTAGGTCTTTTCAACAACATTTATTTTTCATCCTAAGGATCAAAATTGCATTTACTTGCTGAAAAGTGTCAAATAGTCTATTTCTTTCCCGTTTTCCCTATTTCTCTTGTCAAATAATTGAAACGCATATATAACATTTAAAATTGCGCTACCTTTATTCTGTTTCTTGAATCCTTGTAGGATCTTTTATTTTTTCCTTTCCTTTTTTCCATCACTTCGATTTAGAATTTGAGCACTTCATTTTTCGTCCACGACTCTGTTGGCAATGACGTTATCAAGTCGGGTGCGGAGTCATAGGAGCCTTTCATCCCAATTCCCCCTCGTGCGATAAAGCCCATTGCTGTTGTCACATGAGTAGAGTACACTCTCCTCGGGGACTGTCTTGACCAAAGGGAACAGCCGCCCTCCGAGGGTTGTTAGGGGGCTTTGTGGGTCTCCGCAGATATATCGAATGGGGTCTTGGCTTCGCAATGTTCCTTCCTGCTCGACTTCACAAAACATTATGGAGAATTTTCTCCAAACTCAAAAGAAAGCTTCTATTATAGACTTTTACGTTCTTTTTACTGTTTTGCTCTTTCGCTAGGGTTTTACGCTTTGGTCTCTGTTTTTTTCCTTTTCTTCCTCCTTTTATCAAAAATTATTTGGGGCACTTAAGCCGAACCAATAAACACGTTTGCGCTATTAGCAAGTTGTGGTAAAAGGATTCTGACGCTTCACCGCATTTTTGAGGTTCACTTTTAAGAGGGAGCCCTTTTATGGGTTATAGCTGAGAAAATTGTTTTGATATGGGGTATTACATTGCATACTTGAACTTTCGTTTTTATTAGAATTTATTTTTAAAAGGCGCCTTCTCTTTTAAGCTCTTTAGCTAAGCTTTCCTATTTCTTTATTATCATTTAACAAACCTTAATTGTTACTCATTAAGATATGCACTCTTATGTTGAATCATGCTTTCTTAATTAGATCATGTCTTTTATTATTGTGTTTTAATCCTTTATTTTTAACCTTTACATCCAGAATTTAATGCAATATCAACTATATAGTATCAAAAATTAAAGTAAAATATAGAAAAATAAAATAAATGTAATAATTATAATCTCTAAAAGCCACTCACCAAAATCCAGATACTTTTCTTCGTTTCCATTCTTTATTGCAATTCCTGTGTTTCTCTTAAATTAATTTCTTCGTTTTGTTTGCTTGTTTTTTCTAATATGGAATGCCCCCATCTCTAAATTTTACCTTTCTTATCTCCCGAAAATTTGCAAGCATCTTTAAAGTTCCACCTCCATAAAAACAGAACTATTTAAAATATCCAATTTGCTATAGGATCAGTTCTTTCTTTAATAAAGAAAAGAGCATTTAGTATTATTAAATAAAATATCGAATTCTATTATCTTGAGCTTTTTGTGGTGGCATTTCTAATTATGTGAATTAACGCTGAACAACATGAATCTGTTGCTTTGAGGTATCGTCTGTTTGCCTCTACTCCTTCTCCTTCAAAACTTTGCAGACGAAGAAACTAGTATGAGGAAAAATATAACCATAGTACTTATGTAATTTCTTTTATATATTTCATCTTATATTGCGGAGAAAAAATGAATGTGTGGGTCGGAAACAGACATTCTTTTGCAAACTTCAGTAGAGTTACCTTATGGGCTTTTATCTCCTTTGCGTAAAGGAGATATAACGTTTTGAGGAGAAAAAGAGAATAAAGTGAAAGTTTTTTGAAAAAAAATTTTAGCGAAAAAATTTGGAAATTTTTTTTTTTTTTTTTTTTTTAGCTTATTTATGATTTTTCATAACTTTCGATGTTTTTCTTTAAGCTCTATTTGAAACGCATCGATTACGGAAATTATGGACAAAATAATGAAAACATCCCGTTTTTGTCGTTGTTCCTTGTATACTACTAAATGTACATGCCTGTCTGTTTTCGTGTTTATTTCTTAAACATGTACTCATTTCAATTGTCAGTAGGTATCAGTACATCTTTGGAAGCCGCACAATGGAGCCAATGGCATAC
>JAHWFO010070218.1:535965-564592 GCA_023313115.1 Rhysida immarginata | reverse complement strand
CCTATTTACCACCTATTTGAGGAAGAAGTTGGGCGAATCTAATCATAGAATTTGATCAGCATTGGGAAAAAGCACCTAACTGACATTACTGGTGCTCCACTAGCTGGAGCCACGATTGAAACAATGTAGCTGCTGACTGGACTTTAGAAAGGTGCGATATCCTGAGTATTTAATCGTTGCAAAAATACTCCAGTCTTTGTTTAAAAGGAGTAATTATGACTCAAAGTCAATGAATCATAAGCATGATGACGATTATACGGATAAGCAGGGCATGCAAGGTGCAGTAATTGACAAACAATTTTAATAAAGGCTGTTTCCGGCCCATATCTGTCAGAAGCGTCTGCCGGGAATTGAAGCAGAGTATTGCAACGTTGACACAATTACTGCCACAATAATGCCATTTTCTCCACTAATTGCTCTATTACAGACTAACCGTCCATTTCCGAACATACATTCATATGAGATAATTTTTTTCCTTTTCTGGTCAGGAATCACCTTTTAAAGTTTGTCCCTACTGTTTTAGTTCACCTTGTATAGCCTATTAAAATGTTCTTTTAACAATACAGTGTCTTTAAATGAATGCATACGCGAAATGTTTTAGAAAGTATTAATATTATATATAAAAATTCAAGTCAATTTGTTTCAGCTATCTGATCTAACTGTACACAAAAGAATATCGCTGTTAAAACTCGTAGTGATAAGATATAAGAACAAACCTTACATTGGATGAAAGAAGACCTGTAAAAGAAGAACCAGAAGACAGATTTTGCATCTTGCATTAAAAAAGCTCAATATGTGATCCCTTATAACGCGGCACACATAAATCAGTTTAGTCCACGGGATAACTTTTACCGTGGACGCTACTTCTCTCGACCTCATTCGATGTGATTTCTTCCTTTAAGGTTTTATCAAAGATCATGTTTGCATGATACCACTACCGGTCTATCTGCCTAACTGCGACACCGGATTTTGCAGCCATTCAATCAATTACAGCAGATATGCTGATACGAGAGAGTGGAAAATGAAATTGAACAGTCCTTCTTTAACCTAATGTAACATTTGTCTTCATATCCTATCGCTACTAAAATAAAAAATTATTCAAACAGATATATTCTTGTTTATACACGCATAAAAATTAAGAAGTAAAAGCCACGAAGGAGAACCCTGCGGAACACAATATCTTTTACAAAATTCTTTATCATTTTTAAGTATTATGAAACACGATGATTTTAATCATTAATTTCCTTCAGACCTTTGATATCAATTGCGTGGTAAAGTCAATCAATCACTCATTCATTTCTAGATTTCATAAAAAGTTAAATACATTTGTATTTGATGCTTTCTAAAGTCAGTTCACTGTAATTGCTCAAAATAAATTTACGTGACAAAGTAAGCTCGAATATAAAAGCTCTGCTTAAAATTTAAATGCTATAAAGAAAAGGTGTCAAACTCGTGGCCCCCTCTTCCGTTACAGCCCTATCTTCCGTAGTTTTTTCACCACTGATGTAAAGTACTTATCATTTTGGCTGTATTTGTTTGTAATTAAACAGGGTGTTTGTGAATGGTCTGTGCAAAGTTTCAGGAAATGTCCCAGGGACCAAAACAAGCATAAAATATCATATGAACATGGGGCCGAAAACGCTTTTTTCTAGAGTTGTAACGGTTTGAAGGTTTCCTGTATTAGAAGAAGAGTTACGACAATTCAAAGAACCGCCTGAAGAAAATGATGGCCTCTTTAACATCAGATTCGAAACGTCCTTGGAGCATCATTGTTGGCTGTTACCTGCCTGAATTGCCCAATTGTTATAAGCGCCGATTAACTGCTGAGCGTTTGATGGCTTGCAATTCCACGGGTTTGTCAATCCATGCGGCGACGTCCACAAGCTTTCTTGGAATCTAAACAAAGGCCCTTTTGAGCATTTGCTATAGCAAGTGTATTATCTTGTTTTGAGCATTTGCTATAGCAAGTGTATTGTCTTGTTATACCGTAGAAATAAATCACAAACTTTGCAACTTCTATACGCTTGAACGTGAAGTGAATTTCATCTATTGCAGGGCACCGTTCAAACCGTTATAACTCTAGAAAGAAACGTTTTCCATCCTATGGCTTTTTCAGCTTGTTTTGTTCTCTAACATATCTTGAAAGTTTGTACAGTCCATTCAGAAACACTCTGTATAAACGTCAAAGTAAGCGATAACAGATTAATTGGAATAAAGCTTGCTTTTTTTTTTCGATGATAAATTAAAAGACTATTTAAGAAGAGATATTAAGGATTTTGTATATGTTCAAATGAAACACATAGGCACCTATGAAACACTAAAAAGTTGAAGGCCATATTACTTCTACCTTAAGATTACCATATTCATGAAAGGAAATAAGCACGTAAACTTTAATAGATAGGCAAAAAATTTATTTGAAATGGGGAACTCGACCCGTGAGCCCAGAAATCTTCAGCCATGCTAAATAATTCTGAAATAGTTTTTTCCCCACTGCGAAAAGTGTTAAGTAAATACTAAGCGTTAAATAAAGCCTCTCTACTAAGTAAAGTGTGGTTTAAAAAGTTTGCCTTGCTAAGTCTTTCTTAAGCTTTGCATCTAATCCCTTAAATCTATGTTAATTAAATTCTCACCACCCCTTCAAGAACTCGGAACATTATCACCCTGAAGCAATTACATCTGCAAATGCAATAATATACGTGCCTGATATAATAAATTTAAAGATTTGTCTAATTTAATTTACCGAATATAGGATAGGAGATAAGAGAACGAGGTTGATTTAGGTGCAAGTGCTTAGAAGTGAACATCATGTACTCTTTAATAATGGCGATATCATAAAAGTGATTGAATGGAAAGAATTGGTTTTTATGTTATTTTAGGTATAACTGGAACAACCGGGTTGTGTTGGATAGCCATGAATCGGAGCTCGTCATCCGCCAAGTCGATCGTCTGGATGCCGGCACTTACTCCTGCCTCGCCTCCAACGCCTACGGTAAAGACGAAATCCATTTTCGAGTCACCGTTGAAGGTGAGTTGTGCTTTAAACCCCTTGGCCACACCTCTTCCTAAAGCTTAGTGCAGGAAAAAAAATCGGAGAGCTTCCTTTTTTTTAAAGCATAGAGCTTGAAATGATGAAACCTAAGTACATTTTAATATGAAATAGAGTTTTTAAAGAGAAAAATACCAACGAATGAAAAGAGTTTTCTAAGGTAAATTTAAATTTATTATTAATTGTAAGAATTACAAAAACATACGTGCTTAAAGATAAAAATAAGCTAGAGTTTCTTAATTGTGGTAAGTAATTGAGAAAACTTCTGATACTAACTTTTCTGTTTTATTAAAACTGATTACTGGTCTGTTGCTTTTATATATTTGCATTGAAGCAACAAATTATAAGAAACATCGCTCAACCCCTGCTGTTTTATCGAGTATTATCATTTCTTCAAGCAATATTATTTCTCATGCCTTTTATAGTGATTGTGATGCCAAGCGTTAAATAGTAGAGGAAACTTAGGTCATAAACATAATATTGACAGTTATTGAGAGTTGTTACTTTATGCACTCATGTTCCTGAAAAACCGAACACCTTGAAGGAGTTGAGCAACGACTTCGCATTTTTTAAATTATCCAAATCAAACATTACCGCAGAAATGATTAGTATTTTTAACGTCATTGTTCTACGCATACTAGATCTAAGTCAATCATAGCTGGCCATGTCAGAGACTATATACCCTCCGTTTTTCTCTTATAAACGTACTTAAACCGTCAAGGCAGTGCTTGGTCAGCTGTGAAGAAGGATGCCAGATCAGCGAGCTTGACAGAGGCGGCATCGTCAGCATTAGAGACTGCAATGCTTCCCTCCCGAACATTACTCATCGTGTAGGGCGCAGTGTGCTCTTCGTAGATAGGGTCTCCAAGGAATGGTAAAAGAGGGTGTAGGCAACGGAAAGAGATGATCGTCATGTAGACTCTGGACATGCTGACAGACAACGCAGAGGGATGATCGCTATCACATGAGGATGTGTTTAGATGAGCGTCCTGCATCCCATGGCACAGCAATGGTGAACTGTGACGCTTTCTCCCATGTAAGCTGTAAAAGCACGTCGCCATTTATTGGAGTTCGAACTGCGAGCTCGAAGGCCCCTCTCCTCAAGTTACCTTTGACACCTCAACAATGCACTGCCAGACTGCAGTTGTGTATCGAACGACGTGAGTCGAGTGGTGGAAGGCACACCTCTGGGTTTTCTGTGCCACCATAACATCAATGACATTCTACGGCCAGTCATCCTTCCATACCTGCAGAACGTTCAAAGAACAATTTTTCAGCAAGATAACGCCGCCCGCTTGTTACAGCCTTCTTCAGAGATAACAATGTTCCACTTTTACCTTTGCCTATGAAATCGCCGGGACATGGTCAAACGGCAAGTATAGCATTATCACCGCTTGCCAGCAATTTTTGCCAGCATTAACATGGGCCAACACAGCTTGAATGTCTATTCCACAGGACACAATAATTATTAGATTCGATATCTCGTGGTGTACAGCAAATGATACATGACAGGTCGCCGTGCAGATTAATAGTCATTCGATCTATATTGCCTATTTTACATACAGTGAATAAAGCAAAGTCATAGCTCAACTCCTTCCGTTCTGTTATTTCTGAATATGAGTGTAACTACTGTATACGCATTGAATGAACTTTCTATCCTTATATTAATGTGAACTTTTCCTAGACCGCCGACCAAAAAATGCAACAAATGCTAGGAGTGGGTCCATTTTAATGAAATTGCACAAGAGCATAGTGTGGGTCGCATACAGTATATAATTTAAATTTCAACACATGTGCATAGGATTCTAGCAGAGGGCGTCTCAAAAGTCCCAATAAAACGATTTAATATGCCGCCTACTTTCCACGAGCATGAATGCAGGCCTCAATTCTTGCATGCATACGGTCGTACAGATGCTGGATATCGTCCTGGAATACAGTATTATAAGCGTCCAGAACCTATTGATGCAATTGTGCAAGTGTTACAGCTGGTGCGCTGCGACCATGAATGCATCGTCCCATCATGTCCCAAACAAGCTCATTTGGACATTCTGCTCTGCCAAAAGAAAGCCGATTGTCAGTGGGATCAATAGGAAGAAAACGATTACTGTTCGCCCGGGAGCACAAAAAATTGGAGCGTTGAGCAGTCGAAAAATGACATGCGGTCTGATGAATGCAGCCTTACCGTATTGCAGAGTGATAGGCACATAGGAGTAAAAAGAGAACCGCACAAAGCGATGGAGCCGTCACACGTGTTACCCACTGTGCAAGCCTGTCGTGACAATGTGGTGATCTAGGATTGCTTCGTTGGTCTAATCTGGGTTCTACAACCAATAGCAATAAAATGACGTGAGCCGAATATCTGAATACACTGAATGACTAGGAAGGAGTTATTTCCTGATGGCACTGGCCAGGATTCACCGAATTCGAATTTTAATTGACTGGTTCTGGACTCATGATCAGTCATTTCAACATATCAACTGGTCCCTCAGAGTCCTGAACTTAATTCTATTGAAAACTTTGGATGTTTTGGAAAACGGCATATGGAGAGACCACCGGACAAAAATAGACGTAAAGAAGATCCACGAACTTGTTGATCCATGCTACGGTAAATGCGCGCCGTTATCAAAGAGAAAGGCGCCCCAACAAAACATTAATGTGGGCGACCTTTTTTTTGGCCAGGCAGTGTATAGATGATATCAATAAAACAGAGTAACCTGAAAGCCTATCTTTAATAAAGAAATGTAATATAACAAAAATTTGTTAGATCGATACTTATCGTGTTTTGTATTATATTCTTCATCTCAGTTAGTTCTTTTAACAGGAGCTATGGTGCTATAGGTATCTCCAACAATGGCCATATCGACATGATATCTATGAAAAAGAAATCGAATATACTCTGGATATTCTCCGAGCCACGAAAGGGGCATATGTTGAGGTTCATTAAGGATATGAAAAATTTTTCTGAGATGAAGAACATAATACGAAAAAAACTGCATGATCTAGCTACTAATATTGTTTCTGTTTTATTAAATTTTTTTATCAGGGAGAGACTTTAGGATAACCCTGCATTTATATACTAATAATTTCACCTTTGTTATAATTTAGAACTAACATTGATCAACTATTTAATGAATAAAAATAATCTATTTAGAATTTAAAATAGAATAGTGAAATATGGGAATATTTAAGTAAAAAATAATTGAAAAATATTCTTTAATAGTTTAAGATAAAATTTGAGAGATTACTTTTGGACATCTGGGGTATGATATTTCATTAAAAAGAATCTTACTTCATTAGTCTTGGTAGTGAATTTTTTTTTGTAATTTCTGAACAGAGTATGAAAGATCTCCAAATAATATATTCTAAATATTGGGTACTTTAGAATATTATAAAAGACCATAATAGCAAATATTATTAATATATTTAGATGCCAATATTCATACATTATGCAAAAATTGCTTTAATGAATTTTTACAAACTTTCTAAGGGTTCTGAGATGTTCTAGGTTTTCTTTAACAATTGAGTAACAAATAAGAAGAATAGGATTAAAACCTCCTAAAACTTGCATAGCTTAGAAAGTGAAAAGAATAGTCCTTATTTTTTTTACGCATTTCTACAGTTATTTATAATTAAAGCGAAGCTTTCACAACACCTTTTTCAACTCTGCTTTCCTCAGAGGCTCCAGACGCCCCAGAGAACGTTCGGGTCACTGACCACGGCAGCCGAACTGTCGTTTTAACTTGGACAGCTCCATTCGACGGTAACAGCCCCATCCTGCGCTACACCGTCCAGTACATTAATTCTTCAGGTACGTGAAATGACCCTTCTCCGCTGACCAAATAATCTCTTTAAGATGATGTTAGAGGAACTGCTTCATTCATCGTAGCAAAGACAACAGTGAACAAATTACATTAACATTTTTAATAAAGTTATAATTTTTCAAAGTTTTTCGTTTTTATTTTCTAAGCGAACGGAATGCAGCAAATTGGCTTTATGCGTTATTAGATATTATAATAAAAATGAAATTAATTTTTTAATTGTAAAAAAAGAACCATTGAATTTTGACTAAATTACGCACATAAACTCTTTTCTCGGTACAGATTTTTAAAGTGGTTAGGATAATTTTAAACAGCTTATTAGAGTAACTATTTTTTATCGTGCAACGAACCAAAATCTAGTTATTGCTAAATAAAATGCAACTTCAAAAAAACTTTTCTCCTTTAAGTCCGATTTTCCTCAGTATGAAATGTTATAAACGCCATAAAGTTAGATAATACTGTAAAAAACAAATCCACTAGTTTTGAATTAATCATTTTGTCCTTTTTTGGATGATGTTTTAGTGATATATTTTACATATAATATATAGTAAAATCCTGTTAATCGACTAGAGAAAAACGGATTATAAAAAAAGAATTATAGAAATAAATGAATTATGAATAAATTTCTTCAAATTTCTAATGCATGTTCGCTTCACTTAAAGTTTACAGCCTCGCCTCATTTTCCATAATATATAAATATTAAAATAGAAATATATAAATAATGCTCTTTCTTTTTATTAAATTTACTTTAAATTTTTTTTTTATAAAAAACAGGTTAGTTAAGATTTAGTTATTTAACAATTATAATTAAAATTTATATAATAAACTAGAAGCGAACCCACCCGATTGTATAATCGGGAAATAACCCATTGTTAGATTTTTTCTTTGTTGTGACAACGTCCACCGTCGCTGATTTTATATAAATGATATATCTGGATCATCTTCAATTTTCTAAAGGTAAGCTTGTGGTGTTAATAATGAAACTGGTAGCGTTTTCTACGGTTAACCTTACAGATGAAATAAATTTAAACACGGTCTTTAAGTAAGATAAGTTAATCCTACAGGTTAATAGATAGATAAGACCGCATACAGCCCCGTCAGATTCAGATTATCGAAGGTCTACTGAAATGTGTAAATATTTTTGTGTAGTAATATCCAAATTTTATAAATAATGGGCTTAAAAGTAGTAATTGACATTTTTTTCGACATGTTTCGGCAGAGGCCATCATAAGGAATAATAGAAATTCAAAAGTACATTGAAATATCCATTAGCATAGAAAACTCAGGACAGACAACAGATTTAATCTTATCTTTTTGCCAATATTTATTTTGATTTTAATAGCTATGGATTTCACAAAAATATTCTCCACCATAAAGCGAAATATTGTTAACTTAATACACTTATATAGTTAACTTTGTAGCTTTAATTCTTGTATTATGCTATTTTATGAATAGGTGGTTATGTGGCCTCCTGCTGATAAATAGACCCCGAAGCTTAACAAATCAACTATTGGCGCCATCTAGGAAATGAATAGAATAGCCAATAAAGCAATAACTACAGTCTGTAACATTGCTATGGAATCGATGCATAATTTTCGATTACGTTGTATATTTATTACATATTATAACCATTACCTGTGTCATTTTCATCAATTTCAAAAACAATACACAAAAAAGTCAGTTTTTTAATGTAACAGTTCTATGGAATCAAAAGTGAAAACCTTTAAAATATTGTATCTACCTTCTGAAAATGGAACTGAACCATATGCAAATTACCTTTTATTGCTTGCAAAAGTTATTTGTTAGTGGAAAGTAGATGTTTTCTTTCACCACAATGCCAGGCGGTTCAGTGTTGACAGAGCTTGAAATCAGAAAGATCATCAAGTTTCATGCTCAAGGATTAAGTCAAAGAGCAATTGCTAAAAAGATAGGAAGATCTCAGAAAGCAGTTTATACACTCACTTCCAAAAGTTAAGCACGGGGAAAAAAAATGTTAACTTCCGTAAGCCAATCTGAATTAAAGATGCTAAAATTTGCTCCAAATGTAGAAGGAAGTATGCAAATATGTTAGGTGACAGCCAATCACAATTTCGCGTCGAGAAATATGCAAAACAGGCAGTCGTTTAAGAAGCCGACATTGTGAAGGGTTATAGAAGTTGCATATAAGTGTTGGTAAAAGGTGTTTAGAACATTCGTAAGATTTGTTTTCAAGCTGGACGTATTTCTATGGCTTCCAGAAGACGAATGGAAGATTCTGAACGCTGGCGGGCTGTTGGACGCATTGAAGCAGGACAGTCTATCACAGATGTTGCTCGTTTCTTCGGCGTTCATCATTCCGTCATTTCACGATTATGGAAACAATTCCAAACAAGCCAAACACTTGTCCGAAGACCTGTAGCCGGTCGTCCAAGGGTTACGACCCCCTCGGAAGATCGCTATATTGCTGTTGTAGCCAAGCGGAATCGAAGATCGACCTCCACACAGGTGACATCTATGGTTGCAGCGGCCATTGGTAAGACGATATCTGCCACTACTGTTCGTCGAAGGCTACACATGAATGGTCTGTACGCCCGGGTACCACGAGTTTGTGTTCCTTTATCCGTCCAATCCAGACAGGCACGATTACAGTGGTGCCGCCAGCATGTGAATTGGACTGTGTCGGATTGGGGCAACGTTATGTTCACAGATGAGTCCAGATTTGCCCTACAACCCGATGATAAGCGTGTAAGGGTCTGGAGGGAACAAGGCACACGCAATCGGCCCGAGAACATCATCGAACATCACGCATTCGGTGGAAGCATCATGGTCTGGGCAGGGATTGCATTGGGATATCGCACCGACCTGCACATCTACAGGCGAGGTTCTGTAACGGCTGTACGGTATCGAGATGAAGTCCTAGACCCCATTGTGAAACTGTATGCTGGAGCAGTTGGTCCTTCTTTCGTTTTAATGGACGATAATGCCCGTCCGCATAGAGCTGCCATCGTTGACGACTTTCTGGAGAGTGAGGGGATTGCGCGTATGGAGTGGCCGGCTTACTCGCCGGACCTTAATCCCATTGAAAATCTTTGGGATGCCCTCGGCCGTGCTGTATGTAGACGTTTCCCACCTCCAGCCACTCTTAACGATTTGGAAACTGCCCTACAGGAGAATGGCTATTACTGGACTCTGCGGTGGTTGATCACCTCGTAACAAGCATGATCACACGCTGTACACTTTGTATGACGTTGAGGGGTGCTCACATACCCTATTAATGTCTTTTTTGTTGTTTGTTTTGCATTTAAACATCATTTCGTTAATGACGTAAATATGTCATCATCTTATAATTTATGTAAATTCAATATTTTTTTTTAATCTCTGTATGTAATTCTTTGTTTTGTTTCATGAATTAACATAGAGATACTTACTTTCACCATTTCATGTCAATCAAAGCAGTGCTTGTCCATTTTTTGGCATTTTACCTCTCCGTGCTTAACTTTTGGAAGTGAGTGTAATTTTTTGCCAAAGAGTGACAATTATGGTACTTCCAAAAGAAGATCTAAGGCTAAAAAGCTCAACACTAGAGATCACAGAAGAATATTTCGTATGGCAAAGAAAGAACAATTATCAGTACGACAGATTGCAGCTTCTCTACCTGTAGAAGTGTCCCACCAGACTGTCTGGAGAAGTCTTCACGACAACACCAACGTCAAGTATTCCAAATGTCTTAGAAAACCACGACTAACAGAAGCTCACCGACATGCACGACTTGAATGGGCTAAAGATAAGATGTCCTGGGTGGAACATTAGAGCAACATCGTTTTCTCTGACGAAAAGAAGTTTAACTTAGACGGACCAGACGGAAATGCATGTTAATGGCATGATCTGAGGACGACTCCCAAAATTCAGTTCAGCAGGAACTTTGGAGGGGGATCTGTCATGGTGTGGGCAGCATTTGGCTACAACGGAAAATCAGATCTTGTGTTTGTGGAAGGAAGATTGGACTCCAAAAAGTATCAGACTTTGCTTTATGATCATTTAATACTGTTTGGTCCTTTGATTGGTGGCCCAACGTGGAAATTTCAACAAGACAACGCAAGCTGCCATGTTTCAAAAGCAATGAAAACATGGTTCGTTGATGAAAAAATTTTAGTAATTAATTGGCCATCATTAAGCCCGGACATGAACCCCATAGAAAATTTATGGGGTATCATGGTATCGAAAATTAATGCTAAAAGAAACAGTTTGATCATGTTAACGAGCTGAAACTCGCTATTTTAGAGGCATGGGACAACATAAAACTTCCAGTTCTCCAAAAGCTAGTTGAATCAATGCCTAATAGAGTGGTTCAACTAAATATTGAATTGTAGTTTTCTTTAAACTTTTATTTGTGATTCCATAGAACTGTTACAGTTAATTAATGGATTTTTTTATTTATTGATCAAACAATGTTTTTGTTTTTTTGTTTGTTTGTTTCATTAAACATCTTTATGGTTTACAAACATATGTAACATTCAGCATTTTGATATATGGATAATTTGAAAAGTTACTTTGAAATATGCCTTGATTCCAAAGTAATGTTACAGACTGTAGTTGTAAAATTTAGGATATAGATTTCCTAAAGCAATACTATCGACGCACGAGAGTGACGGAATTTTTCTTATAAAATGTTTTTGTTTTTTAATTATAATTATTAAACCAAAAGATTTCATTGGTTGGGAACAACTTAACCATCCGCCTTACAGTCCAGACCTCGCGTTCTATGACTACCGCCGTTCATTTCTTTAAAGTTTCAGCGATGCATGGGCAGGCTGCGTTTCAGCGATGATGAAGAATTAAAGCTGCTTGGCTTTCTCATCGGCGGGAAACTTGTTGAAGTGAGCATGCAGAAGCTCATTGAGCGCTTAAATAATGTGGTATATGGAATCTGCTAAAGAAAAAAAAATTGAAAATATATATATTAGTTTTGTGTTTATTACCCATCGGAACTTAATTTTTGAATACGCCTTTGAAAGGATTTTATAAGTTATATTTAAATGAACATAAGATATAATAAATAAATTCTTATTAATTTAATGATGTAAAAACTTAAATAAATAAATAAATAAATAATAAAATAAAGTTGATGATGTAAAGTTACTTTTCAAGTCCACAGTAGTCACATTTTGGGGCCTAGATGATGTCCGAATTGATGTGAAGATTTTCCTGATGTTAATTTCCACTGATGATTTCCAAGATAAAATTTGCAGAAAGAAGTGATTTTTTTAAGGTTGAAATTTGAAATGAATACTAGATGATGGAACTGGATGATGGGGCTTAAAAAACGTTTTTCAGAGGATGTCTTCCTCTATTTTCAGTTTTAATTCTTTAAAATAATAAACAATTTTGAAGATAATAATTTAAATTAACTATGTGAAAAGAAAAGATGAAGATAAAAATAACAATGGAGATGCAATTAAGGATTACAATAATAATTTCAGTGTTTTGACTATTGAATATTGATTTTATTCTTAAGTTTAATAACATTACTAGATGGATCCCGTCAAAAATTTGACGGAAAGCAACCCATCTTATTATTAATCTCCACCTCTTTAATTAAAAAATAAATAAATAATCGTCAGAGCAACAAATAGAATAATCATTATGCACAAACCAATAGAATAATCAGAGCTTAAATATCTCATTATGTACAAACATATTAGATAAAGAAATGAGTTAACTAAATATATAAAATCAAAATAGCTTTCCTTCTTAATTCTTACGAAACGCAAATATCTTTAAAAGTATTAAACTGAGATATAAAGTGCCGGCGGATAAAATGATCACTTTTAAAGCTCTTTCTAACGACATAATATTCAAAATAACATTTTCAATGTTTTTCAGTAGTCACATGGAAACGCCATAAAATGATCAAGGTACATGCACAGAAGTACCAATTTTGCTCTTACAAAATTCTTTGCGTTTAAATAGGATAGAATTTTCTTTCTGCAAATCTTCAGTTTATTTAATTCACAACAATGACTGAATATCGTCTTATCACAACAATCCCTGGCTTCGGACAGATTATCGTGACTTTCTTTGTTGGCTTCAGATGCGCATGCCCAGAAGTGCCAATTTTGCTCTTGCAAAAAATGCTTTGCGTTTTAACATATAGGATTTTTTCATACATGTAAACTCCCCCCCCCCCACCTTCCCCAGTAGTGTCAATATTTTATAATAACTTGTGAACTACAACGGGTAACTGAAATCAGATTGCAGGAATGAACTCCTGAGAAAAAACTTGTGTAATTTGATATACCACATGAAGACCTTCCTATTTAAAGGAGTATGGCGGATTTCAAGATGGCGGCCAAACTCCAAAACTATCCCAAAAGATATGGATGGCACTTCTCCTGTTCCTTGCTAGCATGGTCACATCGCTCATTTTACACACTATTTCCGAAATACAGCTATGCCTAGAGATTTTTGATTCACCCTTTAAAATAACAAGAAATTAATCCTCCCGAGGAGGGTATAGGGAAATAGCAGAAGCCCTGAGTTCATATATTTTTACCCCTTTATCTGCACTTTTTAACCCCCCAAATTTTTTTCATATCAAAAATTTGATTTTCTCGAACGTAGTATTTAGAAAATACAGGGTGTTTCAAAATTATGTACAATAAATTTAGTGGCATATTCTTCAGGTCAAAAGAAGACGAAAATGTTCTATAGCACTTTGTCTGGAAACGATTTATTTACGCGATACAGCCAACTAAACTCGTGGCTCCAAATTACAGGAATTGTTCAAAGTGCCCGCCACCAGCTCGCACGCACGCTTCGGCTCGTTGCATGAGCGACCGTCTGATGTCATGGAAGAGTTCGTTGCCAGCAGGAAGTAGACCAAACTAAATAGTGAAGTAGCTGCTGCTTTCCGAGTTTCAACCTTCTACGCCAAAATATTGGAAAATATGAAAGGGAGGGTTAGACAGATGGACATTATAAAACCAATAAGTGCTTCATTCTTCCGCTATTTTAAAGTTATTATTGTTGAATAAAAATTCCCGATTTTGGTAGGATTAGAATTTTTTATTAAAAGATTAATAACCTTTACTTGTTTAAAGATGAATTTTTTAATTAGTTATATACAAGTACATGGACAATATAATTCATCTTCTTCATATTACTCATTCCGTTACGAGAATAAAAGGAATATTGAATTTTTTTAAAAGGAAACATACGTAATCATTTCATTTTAAATATTGTCATCCTAATATCATGAAAATAAAAAAAATGCAAACCTAATTTAGTGCTTGTTCTCGGAAAAAAAAACGAAATGATGTCGAGAAGATTAATTACCCGACATAGTCATTTCCAAAAATTCCGTCGTCGTCGTCTAGTATGATTTATCAACTTGTTTATTCCATGTGAAAATTAAAATGTTGGATCGCACACCCTCAGTATTCTAAGTATAAAGAAGATCCAAGATAGATTTTCTCATCTTATTCTTTTCTGCCGAAAATAATATAAATTTAGAACATAACTTTTTATAAAAAACATTTTTGGCAATATTTGTTGATCCATCTGTATGGATTAACATCAAAAGAGAAAAAAAATCGATGGCAGACTGCATTTTTAAAAGCAGTGGAAAGCCCATCCATCATCATTACATTGAACGCATAAGAAAAATGAAAATTTCTTTTTTATAATAATAACAATTTTGTCTTTTGAAGAGGCCTCCAATGCTAAATGAAATATTGTTGATTTTATTATTCATTAGACTTTGTTTCAATTCCTACATTGTATGATGCACATCGTTATGATTATTAGGCGAATATGGGTAATTCATAGCTCATCATCCATTTCCTTTTAAAATTTTAATGGATTTATATGTTATTATCTTAGTGATTACCCTTTTCTGGATCATCACATTGTTACTAATTGCAGAATCATAATCATTTTCGCCAACTAAATACGCAATTCATGCTCAGTCTGTTATTAGTAGCGCTTATTACATTTTGGCTTTTCCAGATGTAATAAATCTTCATTTCTTCTAGATCAAGGAGTATTCATATGAGAAAAATCTATTATTTGCTAACACACCAATCCATATCTAATTTTCTTTCTCTTTCTCTCTTTCTTTCTGGGAGCTATTCTTCCTTTTCTTTAGAAAGTTTTACTTTGCCGGATGAGCAAGAGCCCATCTTTTTCTCATCTATCTTACTTCGCCGCTGGACGTTGGCTCCCCTTAGGCGTGTCCTCGCCGCCTAATGAATGCTAGCAACGGTGGGAAAAGAAGAGAAATGAGCGCCCAACTGATTAAGAATTATGCGTTGAAAAGGGCCAAGAAGAGACTGAAAATGAAAGAAGAAGTCTTTAGTGATTAGTTAATTGAGTAAGAGGGAATGAAGATTCATTAACTCGACGGTGCATGATTCTACGTTAGGAGAGATGGGCGGGAATGGATAAACCAAAAATGAAGGCATAATTGGTGGAAAAACAAGCACAAGGGAAATCAAGAGGGTATCTACAAAGGGCATTATGTTAAAAAATTAAAATCTAATTCTAGAGAATGGAGAGAACGGATTTCCTCTTGTATAAGTTAACGCGAAGTTAAAGTTGAAAAATAGTTGTTTTTTAATTTAACAATTTTTATCTTTTAAATTATCAATGTGTTTCTTTTCATGAACTTAACTCGCTTTGGTGAGATTCATTTATTTTTAGATTTATTAAATATTTCTTCCTCAGATTCATATTTTCATCTCGTTCGTTCTCGGACAATGCCTCATTTTATAGAATACGCATGCCATTCTTTATATTCTTTTGATAAGAGTCACTTTCTGAATAGTTATTTAAATTATCAACTGTGTTCAAAAACATACATTTATTTAGTATGAGAATAAGTTTACGCCCTTTTTGAGAAAGTTGTCGCTAGTGGTATTAATTTTGCGTTTGATGGAACGGTTATATTTGTGTCAAAAATGATAACATTTACCCCAAAGAAGCAGCATTAATGCATTCTGGAGAAAAGCGCTGACACAATTCGAGTACTTGTGACTGGTTTCGGCAATTTCAAAGTGGTGATTATGATGTCCAAATCAATCAACCCCACGAAGGAATATCCACGTTCGCAGTTATTATTATGAGCTTCTAAAACTGTCCGAAACCATCGCTGGGAATGGCATAATATGCAAAACACGAAAACGACAACGCTAGGCCCCACGTTGCTATACGACAGCACTTTGCAAAACCGGTCCAAATATACATGGAAAGATTGAATCGGGAAGTCTTTCCGCACCCGCCTTATTCACCAGATATTGCTCTTTTGGAATTCCACTTATTTCGGCCCATGCAGTCGGCTCTTTCTGGAGAGTGGTTCATTTCTCATGAAGGTATCGAAAAATGGCTTAATGAATGGATAGATTTAAAAGAATGTGATATTTTGATCCTCGAGGAATCCGTTTACTACCTGAAAGATGGGAGAGAGTTGTCGCTTCCTATGGGGCGTAGAATGAATAAAATCATTTTGTATTTGTTTGTTTAAATAAGCAACTAATTTGTATTTGAAACTATTCCCATGCCCAATGGTATCAACTGAGAGATAATTACTTAATACAGTTGTTAAAATTAGCTGTTACAGCATTATAACCAAACTGCGAACTCTGTACCTCTTAATCCACAAAAGATTGCGTTATGATGTATCAGCAATCCATAATCTTTTGTGGATTAAGAGGTATTCGTAGTTTGGTTACTGTATCTCAACAGTTTTTCCCTTTTGTATCTTAAAGCATTATTGATATTCCTGGCAACGTCCTGTGATATGTTGAAATAGCGTCATTAAGTCAGTCTCGTTCGAGCCATGCGCTGACTTATGAATACAACTATACACTGACATGGAAACTATAAGGATCATAACCTACAATCTGCTGGTCCACTTATAGACTTCAAAATTACCTCGACTCGACATGGTTTGGAAGAATAGACGTTTTTTTTAGGCACTACAGACCATGCAGTTGCAATATAAGCATCAATTCGCGTACGCTTTATGGAAAACAAGGATTGCTCATTAGGAAGATGATTTTAATTTAATTTTAATTATAATTTAAACAACCCGCGGGTTGTCCCCCAACACGCCAGAGCCCAACACAGGGTTTCTATAATAAAAGACAAACACAAACATTCATGCCCCAAGCGGGATTCGAACCCGCGACTTGGTGGTTGCGAGAGTGATAAGACCTGCGCCTCAGCGCTCTCGGCCAACATGATAAACATAAAAGGATGTGCTTGATCAGTAATGATGCTGAGGTAATGGTACTTAAATATTATGAAATGGAACGTCCTTCTTGATATATAACTGATGGAGGTCTTGCAGTACACTGATAGAAAGAAATCATACAGAATACCGAAATGTTTCTCCTTTTATTTCTGGCTTTGTCAAGGATATACAAATGAAGAGACAATCGAGCAATGAAGCCGTGTAATTGAGTGGAATGAAAGCCGTGCTTCCTCTTTATTCACCCAACCTCAACAAGCATCTGAAGAAATACACGGATTTAGGCGAGAAGCGTGACTTCTCCAAGTGGTCATCCACAATATGCGATAGGGAAGTAAGATTGATGATTGTCAAAAAAGGGAGAACGAAAGCAAGCCAACAGACAAATAAAAACCGGTTAACAAGAAAGGATTGCACCATCTGTAGCAAATCACCTGGAAAATTATCTTGGACCATTTTATGCCACATCTGGTCAAAAGCTTTGCAGACATCGAGAAAGACTGTGTCGCAGTACATACAAAGATTCAGGGCGGAGATTACAGTTGACATGAATGGTTGGCCCGGAAGCCAACTGATTCTGCCTGATAAGGTTATTTACATAGCATTGACCCAGGAATCTGGTGAGTATTGTTTTTTCCAGAATTTTTGGAATAGAGGGGAGCAGGCTTATCAGTCTGTAACCAGGATTTCCTGGATTTAGACCAGGTCTGGGGATACTTAGTACAACAGAATGTTTCCAAGCTGCTTGGATGTAGGAAATCTTCCAGCAATCATTAACAATGCTAATAATATCATGAATTAGATTCTTCGGAAGATTTTTCAAAGCACTATTAGTTATATTGTCTTTTCCTGGAAACTGATTTTTTTTCAACTTTTGACGGTGTTGCTGATCTTTTCGTCTGTTATAATCTTAGCGAATGTTGCGGGGCTTCATGAACGATAGTGAGGCTTTCTTTCACTTGTTGGGTCATCATTTGACTTTCAGGTTTGTGTTTAGTAAGAGCAACGAACTGCATTTTTAACGAATCTGCAAAAAAGCTTGACTTCGTCTTGACCACTAAGAATATAATTACCATTTGGGGTACAAAGTGAGGGTAGTGCTTCGTTCTTCTTTTTCTGTAACAAACATAATTGTTACGAGCTGACCAGTTTTGGATCTTTTCAGTCCATTTATCATTACGAATAGCTTTAATCTCTTCACGGCCCTTACGTACTTCAAATGACGAGGCAACCAATACGTCTTATATACATTATATATGGTAGAATACATATTCATACATATATTGGTGGATACAAAGTAAAGGCAAATGCCTAAATTTACAGAACATGGCAGAGTCTCTGATTGGTAAGATGTGATCGACCAATCGAAAAAATAATGGAATTAACGAATAAGGCCTCCATATACTTCATCATTTAAATATTGTTTTACTGGATCAATAGACTGAGGGCTTTCGAATTCGCTCATTTGGTGAGACCACACATTTTTGATCGAAAACTACCAAAAGTTACTCTAATGTATAATATCACCTCCACCTGTTGACAGCATATACATAGGATCTTGTTGAACTCATGTAGAGCTCATGTTGTTGACGCCATATTTAGGTCCTGCCGTCAGCAAGCATCAACTGAAATGGAAATCCGTCGGCTAGGATATTTTGTTCTATCTTTCTTCGATCCATTTTCGATGTTCTCTTGCTCGTTTTAAACGAATTTTGCGGTTTACAGATGTGATCAATGGGATACGAATGCCTGCTTTAAACTCAATTCGTGAAATTGGGCGGCGAGCGAATAGTATCACGTAGAAGAGTTTTTTTATGATTACTGGTTATTTGACGGTAATTAGCGGTTATTTGAGGAATGGTTGCACGTCTGTCCTGTTGCATGATCCTCTTTAGTCGAATTCCCATCATCATCGAACAGATTTTTTTGCTTGTAGGAGGAGCTGTCGGTTCTTGTTATCTTTTGTTTTTCGGACCATTCCTTGTACACTGTGGATGCATATGTTCTGAACTTGCCGATATATCTTGCCATATTTCAAATACTCGCACTAGCCATCCGAACAGTCACGAGGGTGGAATGAAAAGCTTCCGGAATCTCTGTTAGGTGACAGATCTTTTCCAAATAATGTTATGTCGTTATATCAGGTTATATCAGGCATGTTCAAATGAAATTGATTCAAAGGGCACTGAGACGGATTAAATGAAACATTTTATAGTCAATATTATAGACGCGCAGTTCTAAAAAAATCTTTCCACCTACCGCAATACAGGACTCCCACTGGGGCATCAAACGTTTAATACCGTCCGCAAAAAAGTCTGTTTTCTGCTGCTCTCTGGCCCATGCCCGAACAGCGTCCTTATCCTCCTCATCATTGGCGAATCGACTACCTTTCAGTGCCTTCTTCAAAGGACCAAAAACATTAAAATCACATGGTGAGAGGTCCGGGCTATAAGGAGGGTGTGGCAAAACTTGCCACCGCATTTTGGTTATTGCTTCCTGCACCAGTTTCGCAACATGCAGCCTAACATTGTCCTGGAGGAGGATCACCCCATCACTGAGCTTACCAAGACGCTTGTTTTTCACAGCTTGACGCAAGTTCGGCAATATCTGGGTGTATGCGATAGCATTAATACGGGTTTTGGGTTTCATAAACTCCAAAAGCAGAGGACAGTCGGAATCAAAGAAATTAAAGAAACACGTAAGCACAACCTTCCCGGCCGAACTTTGCGGCTTGATTTTTTTGGGCCGTAGTGACGATGGATGCTTCCACTGCATTGTGGATACCTTACCGGAGGGTTCCCAATAATGCCATTGGGAATCCCAGACACCACGGCAATAGCCCAATTGGTAGAGGCGTCGGCCATGATAGTCGAGGTTCCTGGTTCGAATCCGGGTCGCTGAATTTTTCCTTCCATTTTTCAATCGAAAAATCATTACCTATGCTTGGAGAGCATCTCCAGTTTATAATTATAATTATTTACTTGTGAGTTCATCAACTTTCTGATGGTTTGGAGTGGAGAAATTCCCGATCTGCGGGCCAGGTTCCCGTCTCCCATTGGGCTTTCAACCGTGACAACTTGGTTGTCTTTAAGACGCCTTGAGACAGGTTGGCTGTCCGTGGTGTCTGCGATAGCCCAATTGGTAGAGGCGTCGGCCATGATAGTCGAGGTTTCTGGTTCGAATCCGGGTCGCAGAATTTTTCCTTCCATTTTTCAATCGAAGAGTAAAAAATAGATGAACTCGGTGCTTCCGCTACTTTGTTATACCCTCATCGGGGAGATTAATTTCTTGTTTTAACTTTTAATACAGTATTTCCATTTATACAGTACAACCAATCAACACTTTTACTTTTGTAAAATTATTAAAAACAGTCAAAACTAACAATTGGCTTGAGTATAACGCTTGGGTAGTTAAATTTTAAAAATTTCACAATCTTCATTAAATAAAAACCTGGAATTTGATTATATAAAGAATTTAAGCACAGACAATTTTTTTTCTTATTAATTTGAAAATCATTTTTGATGAATTAATCATTCTGAGTATTCCGTTCATTTGGAAAATGAAAAAATTAGTGTTGAGAACTAAAATTAATAAAAGCATTATAGTGTAAAGAGTTCATAATACAAATCTTTTGAAAAACGAAAAATGAAGAGTTCTTCGGTAAGCTATATTTATTTTTAATTTTATCAATAAAAGTGGATGGAATTAATTATGTTCTTATGTTCCAGAAGATTGGAGCTCCTCTCACAATCGCACAGTGAGCAAGGGTAACAATCGAGCCTCAATCGACAACTTGAATCCCGGATGGTTTTATAATTTCCGTGTTTTAGCAGAGAACGTTGTGGGTGTCAGCGCACCGAGTGCTAGTGTGGGTATCACTACCAGCGAAGAAGGTAATCGCTTCAAGAGTTGGTTTAATATCTATTTTTAAAAAGGATTTTATTATTTGTACTTTTATTTTAAACGTGACAACTTACTTGTTCTGTAGCACCCAGTGGTCCACCGTTAAATGTTGATGCGAGGGCATTAAGTCCTGATTCCATTAAAGTTACATGGAAGGTAAGCATAATAAATTAATTAAATTACATGAATGAAATATGAGTTTTTAAAATGGCATCGTTGTAATAATCACGTGTATCTTTGTTATGAGATTTATTCTTAAAAAATATCAACATTCTTTACGCATCTTACGGACACCATAATCTCTACTTCTTAATTAAGATCTCAAAATACCATAAATATCTAATAAACAAAATTTTTTGGAGCGAATCTTTGAATGGTGAATGAAAAAGGTTATGAAAGATAATTATTATTTCTAATAAGTAATAGAACATATTAATTATGCATTTAACTATTTAATGAAATAAGAGCTCGAAATATGTTCTATCGCCCTTGCTTTATATATTAAATTCATTAGAAGGACAACTTTTTTATTTATACATATATAGTTAAACCGTAGGATCTAGAGCCTGAATGAAATGATCGATTAACGAAATAAAGGGGGAGTACGGGTGATAAGTCCTGGACGTGGAAGTATGATATTAAATCATGTCTCGAGAATTAACTTCCCCTTTTTAGTTTATTAATTTCGTTTGTTGCTTTCCTTTTGTTATTAATGACAAGACGGAAGGCCGTGGCCTGGTGGGCTTTCACTGAACACGCCTATCTCTGAAGTTAAGCAACATCAGGCACGGCTATTCACTGGATGGGCGACAATTAGTGACATACGATCTTCACCCCCCCCCCCCCCCATGCTTCGGAGCGCACGTAAAGCCGTCAGTCCCCACTGCTGTGACCATCTTATAGCAGTCGTCATTACCCTTCCAGGGACCTAACTCGTCGGCCCCTGGCCATACTAACCCCGGTTGGATGCATGTATTCTATTAACTAAAAAAAAATTAGTGTCCTAATCGAATGTTATGTTTTTAATAATATAAAAGCCGACTTGAAATAAATATCTTGATCATTTTAATGTTTTAGATCAGTGAATGTAACATCTCTTTAAATACTGTTATAGTTTTATTCGTGGAAATTATGCCTGGTCATCATTTAGAGCTTCAGAATCGTTTTGAATTGATTTATGAATCCATAAATTAGTGAAGAGTTGCATATAAAGCTAGTTGTTTTAAGCTGATATGATATCATCAGCACTTTTGTCTACATTATCAATGTGGTTTTAAAATAACATTGCAAAAGTAAAAATAAATTAAAAAATCATTTATTGCATTTATTTTATACATAACCATATCCGATGTTTCAAAAGTATTCGATAACCTCTATATTTTTGGTAAAATAGATTTGTTATAATAACTAGCAATTATTCAGAACACTGTTCATTATTAAATTAGCGGCAACGCCTCGAGACACACTTTCAACCACTTTCCGTTAGGTCACTTACAGGAAAGACTCGCCATTGATCCTGCAAACTGCTGCCAAAGATCAGAATGAAGACAGTCATTGCGTTTGATTTCTTATATGTATTAGGTTGTAGGAAAAGTCATGACATATATTTTCTATTTTTTTAAATCATTTATTTATATGAAGAACAAAGATCAGTGAATCATATATTGCCCGTTAAGTTCCATAACCTTTTGTCATCTTTCAGTGAGCATCATAATTCCTCGTTCATAGAATGATCTGTTGAAAAAATTCGTCATGACTTTTCCGATAACCCAATAGTTTCTTTCAGTTCGTCACAAAAGGTCAGAACTCTAAGCAGACCACTGAATAAAGTCCACCTTATTTTCAAGAAACCAGTGATACAGATTATATTGGAAAAAAATCAACAATCATTTCTGTAATATTACCACTTTGTTGATGGGACCAAACTGTCCAGAAGGACGAGATACACTGCAGGATGTTAAATTAGGAATATCACTTTCCTGACATTAATGCGAAGCATTTCTGAAAACATAATACAGTTTGTTCAGTCCATATCTTCGCTGGGTCCACCCCTTAAAAAGACACATCACACGTTATCATTACTTCCACTTCAGCATTGGATTCTTTTGTCATTGAATGCTCCAATTTTGTAAATTTAGCTGCTCTAAGTCTAAATAGAAAATGTCTATAGATTTATTACTTAAAAGGGAACATCCAACTAGTAAATATATAGATCCGGATGTTCTATGCACCAACTTGGATGAACTTATATATCTAATAATGACAGCGAACAACTCAGTGGATCGTGATATGCTGTAACGCGTTTGGGAGACTTAATTTTTGAGAGAGAATCTCGCCTGGATGTGGTCCGTGCTGCAGGTTGTAGCCATATTGAGCACATGTAGAATAGGAATAAAAGCTTGAGTACTGATAATTCTACGTGTGACTTGTTTAGAATTGTATAGAACTTTTTCTTAATAAAATATAGCTTCATGAAATGAGTTCATTCTTTTTTGATTACCCAGTATTTGATTAAGAATTAGCCAGTTTTGATAAAATTTTTTACATATATTAGTTTCTAAGGAAGGGATATTTTAAATTTAAACTTAAAATTATAGATTGTTATTTTGGAGGGAAATTTTTCCTACTTGTCTTTTTCACGTTTATTTATTATGTATTATAATTATAAAAAGTTCAATTAATTACACAGGCCTGCGATAAAAAATACAAAGGAATTGATAGCTTAACTTGATGTATTTTTTTGGTGCTGATTTCAAGAAAAATAATGAAAAATTTCTATCACGTCAGAATTTCTTGATAAATTCAATTTTACTTGGATATTCGCAAGCTTATGAAGGTTAATGAATTTGAGACTAGCATGACAACAAAGGAAAAAGAAGCTTGGGTTGCCTTCAAAGATGTCGTCAGTAAATTTCTGGGTAATTACAAGGATCCTGACTATAAACCAATTGCAATGAATATGCTGGACAGATTTCAAGCGTTAGGTTGCTTCATGAGTGTCAAAATACATTTCCTTCACTCACATGTGGACTTTTTCCCCGAAAATTTAGGATCAGTCAGCGAAGAACAGAGTGAAAGGTTCCAGAGTGTTGCTAGATAGTACATGCAAAATTGTTCGCGAGAATTCCTTTTCAAATAGGATTTTAGTAAAAATATCGATATCGATTTTACAAAAAAATATTTAAATACAAGTGAAGTATTTGATATTATATTCGGATTATTCAATTTTTACCTATTACTCTAAAATGAATTAGCTTAATGGAACTTCGACATTTTGCAAGGAATCTCTAGTTATTTATTATGTAATGGTGATTATCTTCTTAATAGCAAATGGATCATTGATTAACCCTGTTACATTTTCCCCCGTAATAATGTCAAATTCATCTCTCTGATGGCTTCCATTTGCAAGTATTAAAAATGCAGTGAAGGCATCACTAATGACACTAAATGGTAGAAATTACGAAAACATCAATACATCATTAAATGGAGTAAAATATATTTGGAACGATTACATCAATAACGTTATTTAATAAATTTTATATAACATACAATATATATAATATATACATATGATGCCCGACAGTTTTGGAACTAATTACGATTTTTTATTTTCACTGGGAGAAGAGGATTATAATCACCATTTCGACCAACTGAACTTATCAGTGTTATTCTTTGCATTCTGGAGATTTCTACGAAGTTATGTTAAAAAGAATCCAAAAAGACATAATAATACAACACTGCAGTAGAAGTGCATATGGCTCACATAACGTAACAGAGTAGAGCGTAGAATAAGTAATAAAAAATTTGTAGTTTAAACTTTTTAATTAAACTCTTTTGGTAAATTTAGTACGTATAAACATGGCTGTAGATATGCTTACTACTCTTACAAGGGAACTACATAAGGAGTATGGCGCACACTTTATTTGGTGCAAGTATACCTTGGCAGCGATGGCGTTGTGCGGCGGTGGTAGCGGAAGTGAGGACCAAAAAGAACACGGCGGCAAGCTGGAAGCAAAATCGTTAACGGTGGTCGCGAAGGAATTGCATTTAGAGCATGATTATTAAGCACTAAGCTTTAAATTTGATGTACAGTTATTGGTCTCCAAATAATATATAAGATTTTGTAGGCACTCGTATTTTTATTTAAAATTATAAAGCACCGCGATAGATACCTCCTCACCAATGTATCATTTCACTCGACAGCCTTGCCCTCGATTTACTCGCGAATAAATGATGACAGCCTCGGAAAATTTACGAAGATTACCGAATTAATTAATGAGATGAAATAACAAATTACGGAAATGGTTATTAATTACTATATAAATTTTTTTATTGGATGGCAATAAGCTAATCTATTTTTAGAAATCTATTAAAAATTTGGGAATCCATTCAATTGTCGTCTGCTGCTCCTTCATAGTTCCATTTGCTTTTAGGTGAAGTGGATTTATGCGTATTGTTGAGTAGTGAAAGAAAGAAGTTCTGTCAAGCGCATTAATACACACACCGCTTTAACTATGGCTTTAACAATGGAGTCATTGTAGGGCTATGTCAACTCCTTCTTTAAAGAAAGGCTCCGCACTGAAACGTCATACATTTTTACATCATCATACTTCGTCCTTTGCTAATCGTATTTCTACCACGGTCTATAGATATTCATGGATATTCTCGGCCATTTTCCATTGTTTCGAGAAGCAAAGGAAAACAGATCGCGCCAGGTGCCGCATACATCGCACTATTCCGACCACAACCAGCGATAGAGATTTTCATTGAAACTGAATACGAAAGTAAAGTTTCTTTCTGCCGATAGGGTGGCACTGCAGGCGCAATTGGGCAGATTGTACATGCAGCGCCACTTTTCATTAGAGTTCCCGCCCTACCGGGAGCTAGAAACTTTAGCTTCATTTTAACAATGGAGCTCGATGATCATGAATATCTATAGACCGTGATTTCTACCAATAATAAGCCCTAAATTTGGTCCTTATGATGATGTAACAATGTATGACGTTTCAGTGCTGAGGCTTTCTTTATAGGAGGCGTTGGCTATATGTGTTCATTTTTTTTTCTTTTCGCGGTTTATTTTGAAAGAAAAAAATTTTGTGAATTCTTATTTTGCAAGCATCAATAGTAGTTTATATGAGAAATATATTTCGATTTGGAATGAATCTGTTCGTGACATTCCCTTGTTAGTAGGTCTGAATGAACAGGTTAATTACATAAATAAATTTTATTAGCTCTGAAAATGCGTTTATCATGTATAGAATTGTACATGTAGCTGAAGCAAGAAAATTGGTAGAGAAAGGGATTGATTTAATGACATAAATACAAGTCTAAGCTCCTTTCTCAGTGCCGCCTACCCTCGCAGATGAGGGCGTGATGTTTTTATTGCAGCCCGGGAAAGATGTAATGAATTTATGATTATCTGGTACTCCTTCGAGGGAATTTTGCGCTGTATGATGGTCGCAGCAGCCGGGACCGACGGCTTTACGTGCCCTCCGAAGCACGGGGTGAGATGGAAATTTTTAGGTGGTCACCCAACCTGTGATTAGCCGCGCCCGAGGTTGCCTAACTCCACCATTGCATTGTGCAAGGCGAGACAACTGGGCTACGGCTGCCCCCATGATTACTTATATTAAGAAATGTTAAATTTAAAGAGCTCTACAGCAATTTATAGATACACAATTGAATATCTTGTAGTCAGTTTCACCAATGCGGTGAATGTACCTAGACGAGTTTACGTCTAGAAGACTCTGGAAATGGCTAATTTACCTCTCGAATTTTTTATTTTAACCCTGAAATTCCAGCTTATTTACAGGTAAACAATAAAATTCAAGGCCCCCCCCCCCCAACTTTTGTGAGGCATTCGCCGTCCCCAAGAGAGCATTCGGATACGCATTGCCATGTATATGCAACTGAACCAATTATTACACCTTCGATGCGATGTATTGAAAGAAGATACCAAATAGGCCCCCCTCTATGCGAGGCTAGAAGTAAAAAGGTCTGGCATTTGACCTTTCCATACGTGTTTGATTGCCAACATATTTGGTAAAAGTGCAGGCCTAGGAAGAAGCGAGCGGTGCCTGTTGCATAAGAAAAAAAGTCTGGAAATATCCGTATAAAATGCGTGAACGTATTGTGTGTTTGAAACCTCTCCATATGTATTCCAACATAGGAGTTGAAACTTCTGGCGTCCCTAATTCCAAAATTCCTTCTCATAGTATAGTCTCCGACGAAGCGTGCTTTGTCACGCGAAACACTTAATTCTGAATTAAAGTCATTCACTCAGTTATACATCAGCTTTGTGCCCCTCGTTTGTGCTCTCCTCTATGACATTTGAATGTGTCTTTAATTTTGTTATTTGCATATCCAATACTATAACTTGTAAACTAATCTCTTTATGTTGTTAGAATTTTCACGAACAGCAGTTTAAATATTCATATTCTCTTATATGTATTCTCTAAGCAATTCTGAATTAACCCTTCCTAACCTAATTGTCAATTGTTATTAACGTATACACTACACTGTTGCTCAATGAGATTGCATCACCCCCGATAGTCTAGTGTAGACTTATTCATGGGAATAGCCAAGAGAGGCAGTTGCTTGAATCAAGGAAAGCTGTACAGGTTATCGATAATCAAGTTAACAGTAGTCAAGGTCATTAGTAACTCGATCTCACAACGGGAATGGCAGCAAATTTGGTAAGGGACGTAGCCGACGAGAAGGACAGCCCTGGGCACCCAAAAATCACCTGAGCACAGTAGTCTGAGCAAGAAACCAAACTTCATTGTTTCCAGCAAACGAAAAAACATTGATTGTTAAAATATAAGATGGAGACAATATAAGTTGGATTGTCGTTCAGGCTACTGCCCAATGGAGTACCGTAACTGTTTTATTAACTGTATTGTGATGTGATTTTTGAGTTCCCAGGCCTGTCTTTCTCGTTGGCTACGGGTAAGGGACTAATGACGATACGGGAAGAAAGATTCCGCCAAAAAAATGCAGTTCTAAACGCAGCCGATAGAGGAAAACGTGGCATGTTGTAGTCTACGTGGTTTTCCACTAGGGCGTGTTCAACCGCCTGAGTGAGAAGAAACAAGTATCGCACGTGTTTTGCTATAGATCTCAAGCTGTTTAATAACAAAGGAATGTTTTTTTACAGTTTTGATGAGCAACCGAGAATACTGAAATTTCATGCTAGTAGAGTTGAGAATTTGTATAAAACACAGGTAAAAATCCATGGATGACAACAGCCGCAGTAATTCGGGCTGTATAGACATGGAGAAAACCCCGAAAGAAATTCCGAGAACCAGCTTATCTCAACGTGTGTCTTACGTTACCTCAAGGAACAATACTTAGGAAAGAAATGTGCTGAATAAAACGTGATGTTTTCACTTTAATTTCATTTGTCTGTTCTTTATAACCGTTGTTTACACTGCACGGCGCCACTTTTACCCCGATCGGTGACGTTTATAACCAACATTCCATCCTCTGCACAACATCCGAAAATAACATGTCACAAGGAATGTTCTTCACTGTATGTTGTTCTTTAAGTCTAGCTCGCCGCCCCCCCCAAAAAAAAATAGACCTTGGACTTCAAATGACCCCCGAGCCAAAAGTCCCATAGAATTAGACCCG
>JAHWFO010070218.1:493561-535865 GCA_023313115.1 Rhysida immarginata | reverse complement strand
AATACTTAGGAAAGAAATGTGCTGAATAAAACGTGATGTTTTCACTTTAATTTCATTTGTCTGTTCTTTGTAACCGTTGTTTACACTGCACAGCGCCACTTTTACCCCGATCGGTGACGTTTATAACCAACATTCCATCCTCAGCACAACATCCGAATATAACATGTCACAAGGAATTTTCTTCACTGTATGTTGTTCTTTAAGTCTAGCTCGGGGCCCCCCCCCCCCGCAAGTAAAAATAGACCTGGGACATCAAATGACCCCCGCGCCAAAAGTCCCATAGAATTAGACCCGAGGAACGTGGCGGCCATTCAACCGGAAAACTACGACTAATTACTCTTTTATCGGTAAAGTGATGACGCAACAGTAGCAGTACTGATCGACCAAGGAGCGGCGGTGTTGAATTTGTGGAATGAATGAGCTGGCCATCGGAAAGTCTTTCGGAACTTTCCCGATAAACGAGGGTCGTTCCAGGTTGACCTCGGCTTTCGCGCATATAAAATCGAGAAATAACTGTAGCATATTACATTTTTCAGGGATCATTACTTAATCCTTTTTGGGTATCCCGCGTTCGGTATGACGTATTTGTCTCATGTGCAGCAGCTGCAATAAACATTGTAGTAAGCAGTTTCTGTAGCTGTAGGATATCGGTTTTTTTAAGCGGCCCAAACAAATGACAATCACTGTGAGCCAAATCTGGACTGAAAGGCCCGTTTCAGACGCTCCGGTTTTCGCCGTTCGACGTATCCGGCACGGCGCCGTTTACACAAGTGAAGACACGCCGTGTACACAAGTCATTGGCGCGGTTTTAAGCCGTGTTGTTCTCCACATCCCGCCAATTTCATTCTTGCCGCTATACAAAATCAAGAAAAGCTTCTGTGCTTGTACTATTTGTATCTAAGGGCCGACTCACTAGCACACCACTCGAAAGAGTGACAAACGACACTCGATCAAGGGCTGAAGGTCAAGGGCTACTCGAAAAACCCAGATTCCAATCAGTAACGCATTTACCGCCTTCCCTCTGTCGAGTGTTGCTTGATGCTTTCCTTGAAGAAACCAGTCATGGGTTTGAGGATATTTTTAACGAAAGTGACGAAATTTTCGCATGGAAAGCGTCACGTTGCTAGGCAACAACAATGGAGGACATAGGACAATGAAAAAGACTGATGCAACTTCTGAGAAACAAGGAAGTAGAAAAGAAAATCTTTTGTTTAGTGTTGCCTACACAAATATAGCTTATTTAACAAAAAATGTTTGCCTTAAATAAATTATTAAATAGTTAAATATATTTTACCATTTTACATTTCTTAAATATTCATTTTAGGTTAATTAAGGGAATTAATAGTTCATAAGCTTAATAAAATAAACGAGAAAATTTTTTAAATACTGCTTCATATCAATTTATTTATTTAATTTATTTATTTATTTAATTTTATTTTATTTATTTAATTTAATTTATTGATTGTAATCCAATATTTTCGTATAAAATAGTAATAATTTTTAATAGCATAAATGTTAGAACGCGCCTATAATTTAAAAATATATAAAATAATAAAGGCATACATAATAAATTTCGCCACAGCAGTTTTTCTGCCCTCCCCCCCGCCTCTATTCGTTTGAACTCCTCCTGTATGGAGCCCATTTCAAAATGAACGTTTTTAATAAGTTTTTAATACGACGGTATCTCGCAACAAGATATAATGATACCTTTCAATTAAAGGCATTCTATAACTTGTTCGTATTTCGCGCTTAAGTAAAAACAATGCAATGGCATGACATTTTTACTTCGAAGCGATGAAATGGCTGCCATGCTGTTTCACTAGATCAGCGAGGTGGAGTGGAGAATTCGCTCCTCAAGTAGCCAAAAATGGTCACTTGAAATTTGGAGTGGCAAACTCTCTTCACATTCCAGTATAACGCGTTACTGATGAGATGAGGGCAGATCTTCCCTTGAATGCGGTCGCTGGAGTAGGAAACCTTACTCGACTCGACTCTTACAGCGCCTAGTGATTCGGCCCTAAAAAAGAAGCGTTCTCGAGTGAAGAAGAGGAGATGGGTTCATTCTTAGTAGTTCAATGTCTTCCATAGCGCAAAACTTTATTGATAACAAGATACAAATTAAGATTACATTCAATGATAAACGCTCATTAGTTAATACAATTCTAATGTCTTTATCCCTAGTCTAGTCGTTCTTAACTCTGGTCGGTTGCTGCCTGTTGCTTGTCTCTTGCTGCTTGGCACCCGTTCTTTCTCTTCGTTTCCGCACACGAGGGCATCTGGGCATCTTGTAATCTCTCTTTTTCCAACCCGCCTATTGTCTACGCTTCTTTTTTTAAGGTTACTCATCTTTTAGTGACAGCCAATATAAATAAAAACCGCGGCCGTATGAACGGCGGAAGCCGTCATGTCTGAACGTGCTCGTTTATCTCATGTACTTTTAATGCCGTGAACGGTAAAAAACCGCGCCGTATCGAAATGGGCGCCGTGGTGACAACGGCGGCCGTCCACGATTTAAAATCGTCAACGGCTTTTTCGTAGCGTGATACCGGGATACGGCGAACGGCGAAAATCCGGAGCGTCTGAAACGGGCCTAAGAGGTATGAAGAAACACTTCACAGCCCATTTTGGCAAGAGTTGCTGCTGACGCATGAATGACGCAAATAGTAACAACGAGGCAAGGCATGATTGACGTCACTGTAAAAAAAGTGTTCTACGAAATTTTGACTGGGCGTGTCCAATTAAATTTCCGATTTTAATTGTTAAATATTTCATTTGTTGCAATGTCTGACAATTGAAATTGGAAATCTAACTGGACACGCCCAGTCAAACTTTCGTTGTACAGAGTATAAGTTTTTTTCAGTTTAACATTTTTTTTAACTTATGTTTTTAATTTAAAATTATTTTCTGGAAATCTTATATTTAAATAGAAACCGCAAAAAAACATTTTAAGCTTCAAGCAATTTTATTTTCACAAAAGTACATTCTCATCTATTCTTGGTAAAACTTTATAAATTTCTCAGCGAAGTAAATTTTTGATCCTTGACAAAGCCGGGAATAAATGACGAAACTAGTTGGAACTCCTGATGTCCCTCTGTTATACTGTAAGGCCACCACCTGTTTAGTTATAAATATTAGTTTAGGTGGATTTATCATGCAAAAATGTCGACATAATTCTTACTGTGTATTTTATAACTCCCATATCAGAATCTAAAGAAGGTTCTTGGTGCTGTAATATACAGGATGATGCACTATGAGTTGCGTTTACCATGTTCTTGGGAAAATGGTGGAAATTGCTGATTTTAAATAAACGGCTTCTCTTGCTGGCGTTATAAAACACTTCATTCGTGAAATATGCTACACACAGTACGTAATTTTTACTGATTTTGTTCAAAACTTTCAGTAAGCAGATCACTTCTTCCACAGGCTGCAACCATATTTTGCACCTAACAATGTCAAAAATATACAGGGTGTCCCAAATTGATGTATACACTCTTTAAAACGATATAACTCAGCAATAAAATGAGATAAAAATATTAGATTTATTGTATTTTATTCCTTAAACTAGTTCATGTTCAAAATGTCTACCTTTTGGGTCGTCCTTATTTAGTGTTTGGACAAGTCGCGGAATGTAAGGCTTCCATTTTTGACCTCGCAAATTTCGATGAACACTGGATTTGGATGAAATTTACCAATTTCACGAGAGCATTGCCTTACTGACTTCTTTGGGGATTGTGCAATAACCTCCGTGACGGCATCAACACTCTTGTTATCAGTGGAACTTCTCTTTCTTCCGCGCCGACCTTTCAACACATCTCTCACCGTTCCTTCGGCTTCAAACTTGTCTCGGAGTTTTATTATGCTAACCTTGTCGGCGATGGTGTACCAAATTCAACCCTCCAACGTTGTTGATCCTCATCAACTTTCTCTACTTTCCAACAACACTTCAGTATCCACTTACGTTCATCGAATGAAAGTCTCACTGCCATTTTGGTTTATAAACAAATGAACACAATGAACGTGTTGCTATGCTCTTCCAGCACCATCTGGATCGTACACAACAAACCTTATATATCTATCTCATTTCGTTGCTCAGCTACAACGTTTCAAAGAGTGCATAAATCAATTTCACAGACTCTATATAAACTGTAAGTCAACGACTGCAATAATCTGAAAAAGTATAATTATGCATTTGTAATGAATATCAGGAGCCGACTCGGTGGCCGAGAGGGTTAAGGCGCAGCTCTTTCTGCTCTCGAAACCAGCGACTCTCGTGGGTCGAATCTCACCGAGGGCATGGATGTTTGTGATTGTCCCTTTTCATTACCGGAAGGCAACGGGAAACCATCGCATTATCAATCTTCCCTAGAAAACTGTGAATGGATAGCATATGTCCACACAGTCGCTAGAAGTCGATTTCGACTTGATGGAACTCAACAACAATAATGAATATCATAAAAAGAAAAAACTTGACTTGATTTATTTTTGAAACATTTCGTTAATCAATTTCAAAATTATTTCTTTGGATTTTATTATCTTTATTAATTAAAATTAAAAAAATAAGATTAACGCAGACATAACGTAATGAATTTCATAATTTAGAATAGCTAAACTAACTTATTTAGGATTTAATTTGATTTTTTTTTAAATTTTTTAGCGCGTTTTTTTAAATGATAATAGATATAGATACTATCTTGTACAGAGGGTAGATTATCGCAGAACGATAATCTGCGGCACTTACTCCTTCGAGAGAGTTTTGCGCAATCCCAGTAATTAAACAGCTGCTACGAGATGACAGTAGCAGCCGGGACCGACGGCTTAACCTGCCCTCCGAAGCACGGGGGGTTCATACAGGAAGAGCTGCTGGCGGACGAACAAACCAGTGGCTATCACCAACTGCTGGGCATCCAGCACTGGTCACTCAGCAAATGGGTTAGGCTAAAGTCCCCCAACAACTGTGCCCCAAATAGCCGTCCCACCCAGCAGTTGTCCTGAAGCCACCACCTGTTACCCAGCCAGCGGATAGCCGCGCCTGAAATTGCTTAACTCCATCGATCGGCGAGCCGATCGACGAGACAATCAGGCCACGGCCACCCGCATATAGATACTATAATAAAAAACTATGACGACAACTTATTTTTGGAGTTTAACAGTATATCGGATTTTATCGAAGCTAGCATTTATAAACAAGTCAGGCAACCGAAATGCCCAGGACCGATAGGATTTTAAAGAAATCGAGAACGAAAAGGGAATCATTTGATGTCTAAAGAGGCCTTTCATTGTTATGAATTAGATGAGGTTGCAAAGGAAGTCTCTGGTTACTAAGAAAGGCGTACTTCTAAGAGAAACGTATACTTCAAACAAAATAAAACAATCTGAAAAGTTAAATGGAGAAAGTAGCATTTCTCTATAGATTAGAACATATACGAATCCTTTAAATTGTTAGCATTCCTATTTAATGATCTTTCTTCAAAAACTATTGCCAACGCTTTTCTACGTAAGCATATATCTACCAGCTAATGTTAAAATTTGCCTAACACAAACTAACTATTGATAATATAAGGCGTAAGTAGTTACATGCCACATCTTAGCAGAGAAAGTTTCCAATAGTTTCATAATGTTATCATTAAAACACGAATCATGGAACCAATTTCAATTATCATTAATTTTACGTTATATTCATTCGTGACATGTCATATTTTATTATTGAAAGTTCTAATGAACCATAATTGTTCCAGGAAACCAGGTGCCTTTGAACCAATTTCGACTATCATTAATTGTACGTTATATTCATTCATGACACATCATTCCAAGTCGTTTGATGCATTCATCCCATACTTTAGCTTAGAAAATTCCAGTGAACCATAATGGGTCCACGAAAAGCTGGTGCGTTTGAACCAATTTCGACTATTAATAATTTTATGTTATATTCATTCATGGCACATCATTCCTAGTCGTTTGATATATTACATGCCATATTTTAGCATTGAAAGTTCCAATGAACCATAATGGGCCCATGAAAAGCAAGTACCACTCAAGCGTGACACTCAAGCATGACACATCATTCCAAGTTTTTTTATATATTACATGCCAAATCTGAGCTTTGAAAGTTTCCCCTGAACCATACTGGTTCCATGAAACCACATACCATTGAACCTATTTCGACTATCGTTAATTTTACGTTAATATTCAATCATGACATGTTATTTCAAGCTGTTTGATATAATACATGCCATATCTTAGCATTGAATTTTCCAATGGACCATAATTGTACCACTTAACCACATACCCTTGAACCAGTTCTGACTGATATTGACCATCAAGGAAGACGATCACGTGTCTAAACTTAATTCAGAAGCCTTTTTTCTGCTTTAGCTATAGAATCTTAAAGGGAGAATAGCATTTGCCAATGCACAGGCCATTTATACATGGAATTGTATAGTGAAAAACGTGGTCCCCTATATTATTTTTGACCTTTTGAACCGGAAGTAGTTCACCGATTTTTTCCACCAACGAACTTAGTCTTCCGATTTCCCTAATTTGTCGAATTGCGTAAACGGAAGTCGAAAATTCGGAAGCGTTCGAAAGCTAGAGCACCAACGGACAGACGGACGGACGCATATTGTGAAAACATAAGTACCTATCGGTCCTAATAAGATATTTACTATAAATAAACGTACCTCTCAGTATCTGTGGGAAATATAAAGAACGAAATGTGCTTTGAATCACGACGTGGCCAGTGAATTTTGCAGCACACTATTGACCAGATGTGCTTTTAGAAAAATAATTTGCCAAGTTTTATGATAGTTTTCGCTAGTCGATTTGCTCGTTGCAAAATTTGAACATCTAGCGAAACTAAGAATTGAAACTATGATGTCATCATTAGAGCACCATCGGAACTTCTCCAATGAAACCCCCAAGAGTTCGTATTACATGCAAATTAAGTAAATGACATGCCTCTTTATTAATGTCTCTGGGTTTAACTTTCTTCTTCAGAAAAAATTTGATTATATATCACTGCCTCAGAGCTATAGAGACAATGTTTGCTGTAGCTGTTGCGCATGCGTCGAAAAGGATTACTAAAAATGTAATATGCTAGAATTTTTCCTGGATTATATATCCTCGAAAGTTTAGGTTAACTTTGAACGACCCTTGTACCCTTGTATTTTTCTCCCGAATTCTCGGCTACGTAAATTAAAATACCGCCACATTTGCCCCTATCGGTGACGTCTGGAAGTATAATTTTTTTCTGGCAGAATCCTACTTCCCATGTTGTCATTGGTTCCCCTGCCGCATTTGATGCTAGTCGGGTTGAGAGATCGAGCTATAGGTGGCTCTGAATATTATCCATCTTATTACAAAGCTTTTGTATACAAAATATTTCAATATTGGTAAAAATAAGAAGTATGCAGGGAAAATCTGGACTATTGGTATTAGCTTTATTCTGCAACGATAGGGGCCGGTATTTGGTGCATTGTTGCCACTTAATTTTCGTAATATGTCTCTGACTCCCCCCCCCCCCCAAGATACTTAAATCTTAGCTACATTTATAAATCAGCTAATTTGAGTTTGTAAATGAGATGATCATAGAAAAGACAAGGAAACGGCAGATATCTTTCAACAATAAGGATAAAATTGTGAAAGTTCAGGGTTATGCACTTTCACTGAGTATCAGGGTGTATTTTTATTTTCATGAAGAATCACGAGAAACCCGAAAAGTAAAATTGTATTGTGAGTATTTTTATGAGAAATGTTTTAACAATTTTTTTGAAATAATTAGCGGTTATGAGATGCAACGCAAAATACGATAACAGACTCCTCTCTATAAATAATTCAACAAAAGCTTATCGTGTATTATCTTAATCATTTACCATTTTCACTTTTATTTAGAAACGAGTTCATTCCCCACCCTCCCCTACAAAGAGATGGAATATAAAAAAATCCGAAATCAGCGAAAGAAAAGTTCTGAAGCTTTGTAGTTGAAGAATGGCTACATGCACTTCGATATTGATCTGTTGAGTGTTTTGGAGCTGAAATGGCCATCACCTACAGAATTCACGCCTACATCATATATAAAACATTTTCATGTAATATCCAAAACCACAAATGTTTTCACCTTTATGAATGCTCGCCAAAACTGAACCCATTTAGAATTTATGTCAGCAGTTATTTTTAAAAATTCAGCATTGTTCCTCTTCCGGAACTCCACTGTTTGCTTAAGCCAATGTAAACTTTGCACCTACGATTTGCGTCGCCTCACTAATCGATCTTTGAAACGTGCCAGAGTTCGGTGCCTTTATTAAAATATCAACATTCTATTATTAGATTAAGCACAAGCTAAAGCTCCAAAAATTAGCAATCGACAATTAGAATGGAAATATGAAATTAAAATTAAAGAAAGGGCGTTTACGAATTGCCAATTTTTTCCCCTTTCCCTCCCAAATATTCATGAAGGGCAATTAACCTTATAATATAATTTCTCCCTCTATTCATTTAACCCTTGCGACGATAGAGGTGGGGGTGGTAAGAATTATAACACAGAACGAGAGCGTTAATCATGCCATGCAACAGCTTGCATGCTTTGGTCCTATTTGAAAACCAACGTTTCGCAATCATTTCGGGCCCCATCATCACGTCGTTTTATTACGAGCTAATTTGCGTTTGCCTTTTCACATTCGGCTAATGGATGTTTCGCCCGTAATGGAAAAAGAGTGTTAGACGGGGATCATTCTTCGGTGTGGCTCGCACCAAAACTTGCCTTTTCCAGGCAACGGGATTTCGCCCCCCTTAAATAATCAATGGCTCTTATTATTTCCCTGTCACACTGCTTCCATTATTAATCGCTTCGATAATAACTTGAAATAAGGAATAGGGAGTGGAAAGTTGGTGCTAGCCATTTGTTGTTGGTGGTAGGAATCTTCCTAATTTAAGGATGGAAATATTTTACGGCGAAGAACATCATTGCAAGTTGAATAAAGCTGTTAGGCGAGCTGGAAGTGATAAGTAATGAACGATGAAAAAAAAAAGGTCTTTCACTTTAAGTCATTATGAAGAAGTCAAAGAGTTGCCTTTTTAAATAAGTTCACTTCTTAAATTAAAGAAATAGGTTAAGAGTGATTTAATGGAGAATTCTAATGAGATAAGAATATAATTAGTACCAATTTTAAAAACTCAAACAAACTTGGTAAAAGAGTGTTCAAAAGCATTGAAAAGAAACTCGTTATATAAAAAGTTAAGATCTTGACATAAAAGGCATTGAATATAAGGAACAGGTTGGGATCTGAAATTCTAATTTTATAAAATTAATATTTATAATACTTGAATATTATCCACGTAACGGAATTACTACTAAAAATAAGGCTACTTCGAATAAAGCCTAGTGAGCCAATCTTTCTTTATAGCGTATACTTACGATAGGTTATTCACTCTTTAATTTGTGTTAAGTGGCTTCTAAATTTTATAGGTGTATACCATTTATTAATCTTGATGCCATTTAAGAAAACTGTTCTTTTCCTGAAGACAGCTCAAATTTTCTTAAAAGTCTTGAAATGATTTAGCTTCAGCGCTCCTTGCTACGTAGTAATTAGATAATGGATTCTAGCAGATTTCATTATTATCGTAGTTCCGATCAGCATTTCAACTGAAATGACACTGTATTTCTATTAGGCTAAAGGACAAATGGTTCTACGCATGCTTCAGCGTAAATTGTAGGGAATTTCGACTAATTGCCAGAAGAAAAATTCAATATGCCTTCTATACTCAAAACCGAAAAGGTCGATAAACACAAGGCCGATGCGTAAAACGGGTAGTCGATGAAATATTTCTTGAAACTTATTGAAACTTGAAACTGCTAATTAAGTTGAAGTAAAGGAAATGATTGAGTAACTAGCATAGCAATTTTTGACTAAATTGCTAAAATTTAGAATCCTAAATATGAATAAAAAAGCTTTTGCAGATGTACAATACTATACGTTTTTATTCATACTTAAACCTTAAAACTGATTTTATTACTTCCTTGCTCCTATAAAACTTCAAGGATGGGTTTTACAAACATTGAGGATGAATCCAGTGCCATGATGTTGCTTTAATGATTAGAATCTAAATATTATGTTTGTTAAAAGGCTTTATCTGTTGCAATAATCCCACCTGTATATGATCTTGAAAAGAGCATAGTCAGGCAAAGTCATTAAATATATAGATCTTGTCTACGAAATAAGAGATCTGTGGAGAGCCAATGGAGCATAAGGTAAATGCAGTAGAGATCTCGCGCTTAAGGAAAAATTGTAATTATTCGCATAGTATTGAACAATAACAAATGGTAAAATATCGCCCAATGGTATCGTCCAATATGTATGGCCTTAGAAAAAATATATAACATCAGACAAACAGAAAACTGTGTTTTGTTCTGGTAGGCATGCCCCTTCGGGGTGAGAGGCCCCATCCAATAAGCAGAGATGCCCTGTTTACTCCGTGTTTTTCGAGAGTAGACAAAATGGCTTCCAGTTACCATCGTTACCTCACTTAGAATTTATTTTAACCTGTCTGAAGCCATTTTATTAATTGGACAAGCAAAACTGCCACTAAATGCCATACCTGGTTCCATTAAATAAGAAATGGCGTCGTGAACGGTCATAGTTTACCTGTAATCGACGAAAACTGTCAGTTGTTCCCTATGCAACTCATTACCTCTTATTGTCTAGTGCTCCGTCTCCGCTTATATCCTCATATACATTTACCCCATTTTAGCGAGCGGCAAAAGAGCTACAACTACTAGGGCATCTCTCCCAAAGGAGCATCTGTGTCATCGGAGTTATTCCACGTTGACAATACAACTCTGACAACATTGTTGAATATAAACCACACATTATGAAACTGACAGAAACCCGCAAGTTTATGCACATGCCATGTAAAGGGTGATTCACAAATTGCGCAAGTTTTGAATTGGACGGCATGTATTTTTTGTCTGAAGGTTGGCAGCACTGTTCTTATCACTTTCATTATCTATTATCGCTCCGATTAATTGAGCATTAGTTATTTCTTTGTTGCCGCTATGGAGCGGCGTAATTGTGAAATCTCATTACAAAAATGGGGAGTGTTATACGAGACGGTTCGTAAATTTGCACGATCTTCGAACATAACATTGCCCCCACCGAAACAACATTGAGGTTGTTAAAGAAATTCGAGAAATCCGAATCAGTTGCAACCGTAGAATCGCCCGGATGAAATCGTACTCATCAACAGAGAGAGGTATCTGTGAAGAGTCGTGAACTTCACCGACCGAATAAATCTACCGAGGAAGTGGAGGTGGACATACACCAGATTTCGTTTTTCACTCTTAAATCGGAGTGTATATACGATGATTGTTTAATAAAAACGCGTTTAGAGGCTGGGAACGAACATTTCTTTTGCTCTGCAAAAAATCCCATCTGTAATTACGGTTTTCCCAAAATTTTAAGATTTTCTGTTGAATAGGTTTGCTATAGCAAGCTACGAAATATTGACTTTAATTTGAGACACCTGTACAAATTGTAAATAAATGTTGTTCTCCATATTATCATAGAAAAATAATCACTATAATTTGTTTAAAGTATCGAACAAATAAAATTACTTGACTGACTACGGAGGATAGTCAACCAGTTTCAGTATGGGAATTTTAAGTATAAAATTAAAATATTAACATTTTTGAACGCTTTAGTTATTAAAATTTGATTTTATTTAAATTTTTATCAAATGTTTAATGGAAATTGATATTTCAAAAATCATATTTATCCATTTTCTATAAATTCAGAAGAATGGATTTTATTTTTATAAAATACTTTTTATATTCATAGCCTCCTAAAAAGGACCAACAAAACGGTGAAATTCTTGGTTATTATGTTGGCCACAAAGTTTATGAAGCAGCAGAATCGCCTAATTACGAAACGGTCGAGGTCAGCAGGAAAGGAAATAGCGAAGAAGTGATTCTGACCCATCTGAGGAAATACACCAAATATAGCATAGTCGTACAAGCGTATAACGGCGTCGGAAATGGACCTCATTCAGAAGAACTTATCGCATATACTTCTGAGGATGGTAAGTAAAGTTATATTGATGTTTTGATAAATAAGTTTAAAGTGCAAATTATTTTCTCTTACGTGTATTTTCTTTTACATTGAAAATTCGATTACAATCATGCGAACTGAATAGAAAAAGTATCCGTTACACTATGTGGTTTTCCTGGAATTGTTTACTCATTAGAAAAAAATTACCATGTATTTACTCATAATTATTTATTGGTAATTCAACAGCCTTAGTAATTCAGAAAACAGCTGTTTATTTATTCAAATTTTAAATTTCTGAAGTTTATGAATGGCATGGATAGGTTTTCTAAGCTCAGCTTTGCCAATTGGTGGCAGAAAGCAACGACGATGGGCAGGTTACAGGTGTCATATTTCCTAAATATTTTATTGAAAATTTCCTTTCATTTTTTGAATACTATAGCTAAAAATGTGAATTCAAATAAAACATCAATCATAAATTTCCTCCACCAAATTTAAGTTGTCGCCACGCATTAAAACCATTAAATACATTAAAAGGAAGCTCTATGTACACACGCATATTTGTTTAAAATAAAGACGGCCGAACGGAATTATTTTATTAGCGAATGACGTCATTTGTGATAGGAGGTGATAACGGCTTCACTTACAGTACAGCAAAAGTCATGAGATCGAACGATAAATACATGATCGAGGTGGTCGAAAAAAATCCCCCATATAGCTTGTATTACGTATTAATACAGGGTGATTCAAAATGATGTCCGGCATTTCAAAATTTTACTATGCGTTTATTTTATAACATAAAACTAACCAGACCTGGTTTAAAATGCAGGAAAACTCAAATATTTTTTACCTTCCCGCAATTGGAGGCTGTGGTGGCGCTAGTGGCGCGATAAAAGTAAAGATGGCGGCTGTGAATGAAAAGGCATATTGCGTCTTGGAGTATGCAAAAGCAAACTCTAGAATTTTAGTCCAGCGGGCATTTCGTAGGCAATTTCATAAAGATTGCCCTACTGTCAAAAGCATCCGTAAGTGGTATGATCAATTTCTGGAAACTGGATGTCTTTGTAAACGCAAAAGCACGGTAAGGCCACGTGTAAGTGAAGAAAGGGTGGAAGCAATAAGGGCCACGTACACCCGCAGCATGGACGAAAGAAACAGGATGGACGACTCCCTATACTTCCCCTGCAAGTTTGATTTTTTTATGAAAACTAGCATCTGTCGTCTGCTTAGGAAGAAGAGGAATCGCTGTCCATAGGCTAATGATTATTGTTGACATATTGCTAGGAGACCAGAAACAGCTGCGATTTCTTTGAAACCTACAATATAAATTAGATCATGTGTACGGAAATGATTTAAGGGAGGAAGAAATCTTTTCCATTTTCATTTTAATCTTTTTTGTTTTATTTTTGAATATATTTTTTAAAGCAAAACTTTATACGTATATAATTAAATTGTTTAAAGAATCATATGTAATTTTAATATTACATATTTCAATAAACTAATTCAATAAAATAATAAAAAAAGCTTTAATACAAAAAAATTCAAAAGAACACGAATATTTGCGATAGGCTGCCATGCTTTTCTCCTCTTAACAGCTGTATAAACAGAAACCATGCGAAGCGAAACCAAACGTTTCGGTATTGTCATAGCCAATAATGATAACATGCTATCTTTGTTATCTTTGTTGGCTATGGTATTATTCATTTAAGTATCCAGAGGGCGCCACTGAAAAAAAAAAACTCACGCACGACTCGTAGGAGTCGTCCATCCTGTTTCTTTCATCCATGCCCGCAGCCAGCAGAAATCAACTCGTGAACTGCAACTTCCACAAACAACTGTGTGGCGCGTGTTGAAGAGACGATTGAAAGTGAAACCAAACAGGTTTCAAATGGTTCGAGCTCTACATCCATGCTGAAAGGAGTTTGGGATGAGATTGACTATCGTCTTGACATTGTCCGGGTGACTCGAAGGAGTCACAGAACATTTGTAATGCTATAATCAATAAATATTTGAGTTTTCCTGTATTTTAAACCCGGTCTGGTTATTTTTTGTTATAAAATAAATGCATAGTAAAATTTTGAAATGCCGGACATAATTTTGAATCACCCTATATAATAGTTTATAATATCTTACAATGTAACACAATATTAACTGTAAAAAAGATCACTTTATAATATCAATAATGAATACAGTATTTTAAACCAATCCAAAATTATGAAACAGCTCTTTTACCACAGCATAAGATATTTTACGTATATTTTGGCAACTATATTATCATCATCCAACCTTGGTTTGAAATGAAATGAATTGAAAATAAAATAAAAAGTCAAGTGGTTAGGGCTGTTCCTGATATGAGTGGAGGCTTCCTTCCTTAGTTGTAGTTCTTCTTCTGCGTCGTTGATGAGTTAATCCAGGTTATCAGGGGGGAGTCACCTATGGGTCCATTACGATGGTTCAAAGAGAATTCTGTTGGTTTTTGGTATGGATCGTGCTCTCAAAAAAGTTTAACATGCGTTGATTGCTGATGGAATGCAGGAGTTTTACATCTTTTAATGGAAAATAATGCCCATTTGAATAAGCTTGTTTTGCTAATGTTGATTTTTAATGACTACCGTATTTATATCAGCCAGATGTTCTTTCCATCTTTTCATTATACTTCTCCGAGATTGACGTCGGGGCAGTTGTTGCATTTAATCTTGATTTTTGTAGCAATGGTATTTTCCCAATAATTTTAAAAGGGTGTTCGGGGTTTTTGTGGATTAACTGCATGTTTTTTTTTAATTTTTCTGAGGCCTTTAATTGTAGGTTTATTATAGGAAATGGCTATTCTACAATTGTAAATTCTTTTTTCAAAAGTAATTGTATTACGTATTCAAATTAACAAATTGGGTGAAACATTACTTAAAATCTTTAAAATAAATTAATTTTTTAATAAACCTCAACAATTGAAAATTGCAAACAAAATAATTATATTTCATGTCTAAATCATTTTATATTACTGGGATTCCCCAATGATCGAAATTCGATCACATTTCTGAGAAAAAAAATATGTGTTACTGTTCTAGCCTCAATCTTGCTTATTAATAAACTTTGAAGAATGAAAAATAGATAACTGTCACGGAATTCACATTACGTAATGAATTCCGACGACGTCAACCATCATCGGCGTACACGTGTCTTCTATGCTAAGAGAGCAGGCGATGGTCGACGAAAGGAGATACGTCATGTAATGCGACACTCGAGGGCCAATCACGGGCAAGAGCGCCAGATTCGAGAGGAATCGTGGAATTGCAAAGGAGAAGAAAGGAGACGTTCTGTGGAGGCCAACCGAGAGGGATCGGGAGAACACTCGGTGACGGAGAGAAGGCGCCCTGGCCGAGGGAGAATGCTGCCGGTGATAGGAGCAAGGAGCAAGGCAGCAGGAAGGTCCGCCGTGATAGGTTCACCGTCCCCGGCTTCACAGCTAAACGTCAAGGAATTCGTTTCGTCGGAGGCCAGCACCCCCGTTAGGACGAAGCCAGCGCGTTCGAGGAGCGAACGGTGGAACGAGCGGAGCACGGAGAGTGGAGGCGGTACGAGGCTGCCTGGACTGTGTAGTGAGGTAGCAGGACCCTGGATATCGTACCTGGTAAGCGCCCAGTTTTATGTTGCACGGCATTTCAGCGAAGCAAGGGAGTGCTTTTTAGAATTACGTTATCCGGAGCTACGTAGCAGCTCAAACGTTCAGGGCTCGTGGCCCTTTGGCCTTAAAGCGTACCTGGTTCACTATGTGGGGATTACCTATGTAATTCGCCATCTTCCGTAATTGCTCGTTTATCTGGCTCATACTAGGGTGTTCCAGTTTTCTGGTGCTGTGTGTGACTTTGTTCGCCGTTATTGTAAAGAGGGAAAGAACGAGCAAGGCAAAGAACGTGGCGGCAACTGTGCGCCGCATTTCTCCCAAAGGCGTTATGGTTTTAAGCACGATTGGAGATGGTTTAGTGTCACTCAATTAAACCAACGATTTGTAAAATTCTATTTTTAATGGACTTCCCCGGACTCTGAACTTTTTCTGATAGTGACTCTGTGATAAAAATTTATTTGACTAATTCGTGTTCTCGTAAATTGGAACATTTTAATTCGCGAGTGTGCCGTTCTGTGATTTTGTATGCTCGTGTGTTTGCTGTGAAATTTATGTACTTGAGTACTGTAAATTACTGTAACTGTTCAATTGATTTCTATTAGATGTAAATTGTTTAAGCATCTGTCTGGCATATTGTTTACTATTTACTTAAAACGAATAAGTTGGAGGTTGATCTCTTTTTAGGTGTTTTAAGGACCGACCCAATCAAATTGCTAATTCTATTTTGACCTACATCAGCGTCTGGAGTTATGCATTTTAGTTAATTGGCTGATAATCTAATTGTTTCCACTGCTTTCGCAGTTTAAGCTATTTATCTTTGGTGAATTTATTATTTACAGTTTTTGGTAGTTAGACATTAATTGTCGTATTCAATTGTTTAGCTTGTAAGCTTTGGTTAGGTTACTAGCTGAATTATATTTGTAAAGGGTTTCGTTAGAGCCTTTGATGTAATTTACTTTTAGGTGTATTTGGTAATTACAGTTTTTGGTCGTTGAACATTAATTGTTGTATTCATTTGTTTAGCTTGTAAGCTTTGGTTAGGTTACTAGCTGAATTATAATGTAAGTGCTTACGTTTAAGCCTATGATGTAATTTACCGATAGGTCAAGTGTGCCTTGAAGATTTGACTTATTTGTAAGATTTAATCTTTAGGTTTATCTCGCACTGGGGTGCAGGTAAAGTTAACCTATTCATGTTTATCTTGGACCGTTGTTCAATTGCATTTTTGTGATTATTATTAATAATTATTTTTGCAAAAGGGAGCCCACTCGACTCCTCATTATCTTTTGCTACTTTTATTTGATTTACAATAAACTTTATATTTTATTTTACTCTATTTTGTGCGCTGTTGCATGTTATTTAATTTCCACTGCGCTACTCCAAACTTTAGCTTAAATACATGTGACAATAACACAATAAATTTCCAGAATGCTTTGCATGACATTTCTGACACTCCCGATACATTTCACCGCAATGATAACTTTGAAAATTTCTCAGAATAATATTTAAAGCACATATAAAGGTAACTTTTAATATATCTATCGAATTATTATCTAAATGTAATATTTATATTTAAACTAAATTGTCCCTCCCTATCTCTGCGTCTCTCCCCCCGCCCCACTGTGGTAAATTAAGGTCTGTTTCGGACCAAAACAAAATCTATAACTTTTTTGTTACTAAAGAAAGAGTGTTAAAATTTTGCTCAAACATAAAGTAGTATATGACGCTTCCAATGAATTACTTAGAATTTTTCGTAATACAAAATTTAAAAAAAAAAATATCAAAAACTTCAAAATTGGTATTTATTTTATTTTTAACTAAAAACATTACTTTCAAAGTGTATGAAAAAAATCAGGTTCTGAAATCAGTTCTTTGACTTTCAAAAGCTACAAAGTATTTTCACCAAGTTCCTGCACATATTTGTTATACGGTTTTCTAATGCTTTCAATGAATATCAACAAATCAACAATTAAAATGCTTTCAAATGAACATCAACAATGGTTTGAGTTAATTTGATATTTAATATTTAAAAAACAAAACAATAAAAAAGGCAATGCTACATGCGTTGACAAATACTGCGCATGACCTGTTCCTTAATGCTACCTTTTTTGAAACGCTTTTACCTGTGTTAACGTGAATAAATACACAAACAAAATATATTGTGCACATCTACAGCACAGGACCTTTCTAACCATATAGGTTTCATGCGCATTCGTCCACGTTAGCACAGGCAAAAGTGTAATACAAACAATGCGTTCCCGTATTTATACCGGGTGTTTCAAAAATAACCGGTATACCGGTATATTTGAAAAATCAATATAAACTAAACGGGCAGCGATAGAAATACACAGTTTGTAATTTCGAAAGTTTGTCTGCCTGAAAATTGACTGTTATCCCAAGCATATTGCAACACACGGTGTATTTCTATCACTGCCCGTTTAGTTTTTTAAATATACCGGTCATTTTTCAAACACCCGGTATATAGATACGGAGGGTTGATTCAGATAAAATGAGACGACTTTAAACGCCGCGTATGACCTTGACGGAATGTGATTTGGATGACTCGTCCACTATTCATGGGGATTAGCTTTGTATACACTTGTTGCTGTTATTTGGGACATTTCGTGCTGAAACATGGCTTCCAAAATCGCAGCTTTTTGGGAAGGGTATATGTTTGGCCTTTCCGACGCTAACTTCAGTCTTTCGTGCATTGTGGAATTACGCAAACGAAATGGTATTGTGGTATCCAAAGCTACTGTGGGTCGAATAATCAAAAAGAACAAATTACGACCATCTAATGAACGTGGACGAGCAGAGAAGCAGACCAGAAACAAGCCCCAGCCAACACGCCCAGCTCAGGTGGTGCGAGAAATCCGGTCTGAAGTGCTGAAAGAAAATCCCCCACACACAGAGAAATCTAGCCCAAAGGAAAGGTATTTCACATGCAACAGTCTCCAGAATAATTCATGACAATCTTGGGCTGGAGCGACGTCATAAATCAAAAGTTCGGATCCACATGGACAAGGCATCAAGCCACACTGCCAAGTCATCTGTGGCTTACTACAGGAAGATGGAACAGGAGACGGGCATACGAGTTATTCCCTTCTCTCTTGTGCCTGTAAAATCCCCTGACGCATCACCGATGGATTTCTGTGGTTTTGGTCTCCTGAAACGACGGCTCGGAAGTCGCCGACCAAGAACCGTTGATGGGTTATGGAAAGTGTATCAGCAGGTGTGGAACGAACTTCCCATGGAGTCCCTCAAACTCAACCTACTTCAGTGGAAATTACGGTGCCGGGCGATAGTCCAACAACGTGGTTCTCACATCGAACACAACCAATGATGGCGCCATGGTATTACACCATCGTAACAGAACTGCAAAGTCGTCTCATTTTATCTGAAACAACCCTCCGTAATTTACAGGATGTGTGAGCTGGACTTACAAAAACGTTTTTATTTACAAGTCTTCACTTTGTCGATAGAGAATTTTCTTGGGAGTTTTTACCCGATTTTGGAGTTATTTTGTTTAACTATAGCAGGACTAGTAGCTAGGCGCTGGTTTTCCACAAATTTTAATCTATAATCTTCATTTAGATTTTATTAGGTGAAATTAGATGAGTTACCTATTTAAGAAATCCTTTAAATTATGATATAAAATGGTCTAGACATAAAATTTATACATTTCTATTGCAATTTTCAATTGTTGAAGTTTATTAAATATTGAATTTATTTTAAAAATTGTATTAAGTATCTTGATAAACGTATGGAAAAAAATGTGAGAGAATTTTCACAACTGACGAAATTTTTACAAAAGCTGAGAATTGATACGACGCTTTGAAGAAGACAAGTTCTTATTCCACTGAATTCCTTAGTTCCTTCGTCCATCGATGAATTGTCGTTATCATTTATTTGAAATGAAAAGTAACAATAAAATTAGCTAGTGACTTTATGTAGCTAGGCTGAAAACTGTTTTGGTCTTTTAGTTTCTCCTCATGTGGCCAATATGTTTCTGTATGCACTTAATATTTAAAATCTTGAAATTCACAAATTAGCAGTTATTTCGCAGATCAATGCAATCACGTGGTTAGCTTTTAGTTCCATAACCAAATGGAATGAAAAGTACAAAAGATGCATTATTAATCAAGCTTTAATTTCAAGTGAGTTTTATCACTTATTTATTAATAAGAAAATAAGTTAAAAGCCAACTAATAATACACAATGCTGTTACAATTATTGGATAGAGTAAACTCTGATAAAACTATAATGTAAAAATTACGAAATGGATAATTTACATTCAAAGTAAATGAATATCATAAAAATTATAATTTATAGTTTAGCCTGTTGGAATTAACTATACTTAAAAAGAAACGAACCTGGTAATATATATTTATTTATTGAAAATTTGAATGATTTTATGCATGAAAGTTTCGACTCTATACTTCTATGTTGCTAATCAAGAAAATTGGCACTTCCCTTCACGTTCTCATTAAATATCTTTAGGGGGGAGGATGTAACTTTGATAATTACAAAATGTTTATTAAAACCTTAGCAGCCGGCAACGTCAAAGCTTTTAAAGGTTGAAGTGTATTGGGTTAACGTGTGGTTGGCCAAATTTTATAATCAGGTTACGGAGAGATGTAATCCTCTGAGAAAAAAATTTTAATGAAACTTTTTTTTTTCGAATAAACGCCTTCCTCCAGAGAAAATACGCTCTAAACGTTGCATATTAACATTCAGTGGTTAGAAAATAAAACCTTAGTGCCTTAAAGCGACGAGGATGTTTTTAGACTTTAGAAAATAATGAAATTAACAGTTCAGAAAATATTTGTGGTCAAAGGATAAGGAGAAAAATTTAATTTAGGTTCAAAACGTAATTTAAGATATATAGTAATAAAATTTTACTTGAGTTGAAAAACGGAAAGTAGAATTATTCTAAAGTAATAAGATATTGTGACAATAAGATATTGTGCCAGTGCCCACCTGGGAGCGCTAAAGAAATAACAATCACCCCTTCCCTTAGATATAGTGCTACAGCTATATATTACCTGTGAACCCCTCCAGGAGCGTTTGTCGATGGTTCAGGGGCCTCGTCGCACGTCTACTGTTCCGATTCTATATTCAAATAACCTTTACTCTAATAAAGACCACATCACACAACATTAAAGCTCTACAATAATACTTTTAATAATCTACTCTCTTAAATGCCGTACAAACTTACAAATGATTTCACTCAATACAACACACAACTGTGGACATATTTTGCCGTTCATCAAAATATAACAACTAAGACAACCTAAAATTATGTCTAAAAGGGGCTCCTTGGACTAAACCTAAGGCAACTAACAAATATAGCATCCACCATCGTGGGTGGACAACACCCATCAATGTTTCGAGGTATGCGGCTTCAATTGCTTGGCTATGTATCTCAACCAAGGAACGGTCCTACCTACTACCGTTGCACCACTTTATGTCCTGCTCCGGTACGCACGACAATAGCTGGGGAACAGACTACATGCTGGGCCACCCCTCCCCAAAATGGGCTTCAAATATTCCATAAACTGACGCAGAACGCGTCACGTGACCCTTTTAATTAGCTTCGGGGAAGGGACACAAGCCCTGTTCAGATAAGAGGTGCCCAGCACCGGAAATTTATTCTAGGTAATACGTTGGCGTCTATCACCGCAGCTCTACCCAAAGGGGTTCTGGGCATGCACACCAGGAAACAGATCAATGACCGTGATCACAACGGACATTTTTATTTTCTACTATGCCAAGCCGCATACCCCACAAATCAAAACCATAACGTAAACATCAATTGTCAAGGGCGAAATGCCTCCAATAAACATAAACAGCACGTCAAAACAGAGAGTTCAACAGTACTTAGGGCACTATTCTTCTTTTAACAAAAGAACGTCAGTGTTCTAGGGCACACAAACAGATCTGCTCTCGCTGAGCAATGGATCTTGAACTAGTCGACAGACGAACATCTAAGGGGCTCTCGATCCGCGGAGAACACGAAAATAAAGAAGTCACTCACCATCTTATCCGGCGTTACGCAGGGGCAGAGAGGCTTCCCTTCCTGGTTTCTATCTTCGTTTGCACCGCTGGGCTGGTTACCACTTCCAGAAATATTTATTCCTTATTTTAGTCTAAACTGCATACTTTTTATTTTAAAACAAGTTCTGCATACTTTTTATAACTGCTATTGTTTCCTCCAAATGAAAAGGCAGACAATAAATTAATGCATTTAGCAATGCCATGCAAGACCGCCGACCAATATGGCCGCCATGAATCGAATCCCGGGCGACGACATATGTCTGCTCGGGTCGACGACTATTTCTTACACTGCCAAAACTAGACTCGCTCATATCAACGCCAAAAAGCCGAAAAAAAACATCTCTTTATAACAATGAGAAAAATTGCTGCTATCATTTTCATGGAAAATCAACGCGAAGATAATAACAGCTTGACAATGCTTGAGCGCGGCTGCTTCCTTCTAAAGCAACAACGGACAAGCAGAAATTAAAATTTTCACTACACAAAAGAACATTATATTTTAACGGAAAATGCAAAAATAAAAACCGCATTAAGTAACTCATTGTCCACTGCACCACAACGAACGAACCTCCACACAACAAACACCAACGAAGTAAGTTCGGGAAAATAAAAACAATAAAAAAACGCAATCTCCAAACCACACAACACCACCCAAACAACACAGGACACAACATTCACACTTCCACTCAAAACTACCAACACCCACTCCACACTCACAGCCCACAAATCATAAAACACTCAAAGAAAAGCTATTGTCCTCTGCCAGGCGTACAGACTCTACTGACATGAAATGTCACAAAATCATGTAATAAAATGTGCAGATGAAATGTACTTAAGTTCGATGAAAGTATATTTGACCACTCAAAACTCACGATGACTTCCTGTAGATCCAAACGCTGGAGGCTTTCTAAAATAAATTCTACGCAGATGTTGACATACGATGATAACACATTCTTAGTTGAAAATGGTGGTAATATGACTGTTTAGTAAATGTCAAACGTTGGAGTTCCTTCACAGATGGTAAACAATCTCTCACAGTCTGATGTGGTTGTAAAATATAAATTAAATGGAATAATGTTAGTTTCTTAATGCTGTGTAGTAATGTAAACTAATAACGTTTTCGTGGACAGTCAAAAAATTACAAAAAAATATTAATAGAATCTGTCTCAATAAAATTAGTCCCCAATAATTTAGCACAGACATCCATTAACATAAATAACAACTGGCAATTAATAAATCAAAATTAAAATTCACAACAACCAAAATTAAAAATATAAATGAACAACAGACATTTAACTGATATTATGACAAAATTATGAATAACCAATAAAGTTAGAACCTCGTAATCGGAAGATATTAATGTAGAAAAAGGGATAGTAGTGAAATTGACATTTACCTGATACATAAATACTAATACCGCCCTCACGAGACCTTTATATATCTTGGAACTTCAGGGTTATTTTAAAGCTCTAACATAAATTAACCAAACTCATTAACCTAGACAAAAACAGTGAAACCACTCATCCACAAAGACTTTTGATAATAAAACACGTACGTACATTTCAAAGAGTAAGTTTTCTTCAAAAGCGTGATCACTTCTTTGTACTGTTTGCTGCGTTCTGCTTAGGAAACCAAGTAATTTATTCGCACCAAGTATTAAAATTAGTTACAAAGTTCGTTAACAGATGGCGCTGCTGACGGGTAAAAAAACCTATAAAACAATGTTTTAAAAATAACCGCCATTGCAGCGTAGAGAATAGCAGTCATTTGCAAACTTAGTGCGAATAAATTCTTAAACACAAACAATTAAGAATCATCTTCATCTTTACTTAAATTCCTTAAAAAAAAAACAACTGACGACGTGACTTGACGTTGTTGTTTTAAAATCTTAAAATATCCATAATGAATTGTCGAAATAAACATGAAGATGCTCGACTGAAACATTTAACTTATTTAATCGAATAAATAATTAAAAAATACATTGTAAATGTAAGAAGCTAAAAATCCATTTTACTTATCGTTGACGTGGCAACATTTCTCCTTAAGAGCTAACAATCCAATAATATCATGTGCGCTAATAATTATGTCTTAGTAATTACATTATTACATATACAATTATTGTTGAGTTATAAGTCTCACATCTCCCTCCTAAAGTCAACAAGAGTTGTGTAGAACCAATTTTTTCAACTATAATTTTTCCACATGCTTGGCCGTTATCTTCTTATCTAAATCCTTGGTTAGTAAATCAGATTCTAAGTCTTCAGATATCACATAATCTAGAATGAATTGCTTATTTTGAACTTCATCCCGTACAAAATAAAATTTCTATTTAGATGTTTATTTCGTCTAGTTGTTTTTAAATTATTTACCCGATCAATAACTGCTTGGCTATCCGTTTTGACGTTGATTGGCCGGTTTACTAATTCATAAAATATCCTAACTCTTCTAGAAGATTTCTGATCCATTTTCCTTCACAGATACCATCACACGCTAGCTTCACCAATTTTTGTTTGTTACTTTTCCAGCTCACTGGAATTTTTCCCAATTTAACAATATATCCACTGAAAGACTTTACGTCCGAAGTGGTGTTCCAGCTGGCGTCTGTCCGTATCTCCATTGTACTGTTTCTGGATTAAATTATGAAATTCAGATCTTTCGTAACCTTTCAGATACCTCAATATTCTCTTCGTTCCCATCAAATGAATATCATGGGGATCTTTTGAATATTTGGATAGTTTACTGATACTGTATGATAAGTCAGGTCATCTTGCAACGGCTAAATAATTCAAGCTGCCTATTACTTCTTGATATTGAGTACTGTCTACTTTTTCCGAATTTTCGTACTCGTCTAGTTTACTGCCGACAACTCCAGGCGTATTCACTATGTTGGATTCTTCCACATCATATCTCTTCAGGATACTTTCTATGTAATCCTTTTGGTCCAAATAGAAACTGCCATTCTATTGATTGACGTTGATTCTAAGAAATTTTGAACAACTTTCGGAAACTCATACTTTTATCGCTTGACTAAGTAGATCTATTAATTTAGAAGTTTAGAAGTTTCTTGTTCGGTCTCTCTGATAATTATGCAATCATCCATAAACACACCAGTGCAGATAAAACTTTCCATTATATCTTCCGTAATAAATGCATGGACCAGCATATGTTTGGCGTAGTCCAATAAAGTTTAGTATCTGTTTCAGTTTCAAAAACCAATGTCTTCCTGCATCTGGTAAGCCGTTTATATTGCCAGTTACCTTTAGAATATATTCCTTTCCGAGTCCGAGTATTTATGGTGGATGCATGAATACCTCTCTATCAAGTCTAGCGTTTAAATATGCCGTTTCAACATCTAAGTATTTTAAGTTGAATTTATAAATTGCATCTAGTGTTAACACAATTCGTAATGACTCAAGTTTCATACCGGGGCTGTATGCTTCTTTGTATCTATACCATATCGTTCTCTTGACCCATCGGCAACTAAACGTGCTTTGAATATCTTCAGATTGTCTTTCTCTTTGACGGTGAAAATCCATTTACTTCTAATAATAATGATGTTTTCTGTTCTCTTCACAATTGTCCATGTCTTGTGTTCCTCCAAATTCTTTAATTCTTTTTCCATTGCGTCTTTCCATTTGCTGCAATCTTCTGATCTTAACGCCTCTCTGTACGTTTTCGGTATTATTTCCTGTGTTACGTTAGCTTGATACCGCTCTGTGGTCTTCCTCTCGCGTGAAGATCGTCTTACTTCAGCTTCTTTCAATTTCATTTCTCTTTCTTCTTTCTCTTTTCTTCGACGTTCTTCTAACACTGTTTTCGTTGAGCCTTTCTTCCTTCCTCGTGTTCTTTGAGGACGATGCTCCGTATTTTCCTCTGAAGAAGCATCTGAAACAACATCAGTCTCCTCATTAATCCATTCTTCATAACCAGTTCTGTTCTCTTCTCTCGGTAATAATTTTTCCGGTTCTTACAGCTGTTTATCCCTTAAATTACTATCAATGAATGTCTTTAGTCTCAGCATAATCTTCGACACGATGCTCTTGCAAAACATCAGGTTCGAGTTGATCTTGTAATACTTCCAAGTCAGAGACTCTCCCCATAGTCCATAGAATACCAGTATCTTCGGGCTTCCCAAGATTACCTTGCCTGTTTTCAATAAATACTATATCACGAGACTATGACTTTTCCACGTTCTTCATCATATAGGCGATATGTTTTTCGATGCCTTGAATATCCAATAAAAATAGCTGGTCTCCCTCGATCATCTACTTTGCTGATGCCAGCTCCTAATGCTTTGTAGAACGCTTTACAACCAAATACTCTCAGGTGTGCTACTGAAGGCTATCGTCCCATCCATAATTCCATAGGCGTTTTGTCAAAAGTCTTTTGGAATATCAGGTTGAATAAATATACGGCTGTTGATGCTGCTTCAGCCCAGAAATCCTTAGCTAAGTTCCCATCTTAAAAGCGCTCGGGTCATCGTTAATATAACTTGATTTCCCCTCTCAACTAGTCCATTACTTTGTGGGCTATATGAAGTAGTCAGTTCCCATTTGATTCCTTTTGTTTCATGGTAGTTTATGAGCTCTTTATTGTCAAATTCCTTGCCATTATCCGTTCTTACAAATTTGACAGCTCTACCTTTTTGGAGCCAGGTCCTTTGACTGTAAAAATTCGACGAAGTAACGTCTGCTGAATTCATCTACGATCAATAATATATACCTATTTCCTCCTATATAAATAGGATCAATAGGGCCACAAAGATCAACATAGATCCTCTCCAGAATGTCAGAAGTCGTTGGTGGTAGTTATCCGATTGAATGGGTATCGCTTCAACTTGGTCGTTATACAAACTTCGCAAGGTGCATCTTCTTTTTTTAATTCGGTCATGCCGTTTACTACATTGCTTTTCCAGAGTCTATCTAAATATTTATAGTTGATATGGCCAAATCTACGATGTTGTTTCCATCCTGCTTGATTTTCGAACAGTTCTCTGGAACTCTATAACTGTTCACTTTCAATTCCATAATAAAAGCATTATTCTCTATTGATCCTGTAGCTATTAACTTGCCTGTGGTACAATTGAATATTCTCAATCTCTCTTGATTAAAGACCACTTCATTTCCGTGTGTAACTAACACGGGGAACTTATACGAGGTTACTTCCTAGATTGGGTACCACTAACACTTCTTCTAGTCGCACGTGCACGTCATTCTCTTCTTCCATTCGCACGTACCTCGAATTATTCCTCTCGAGGCTGATTTCATCAGTCCAACATCCTCTGCTGTAGTTAACCAGCGTCTCTTCTTTAACGGGATTGCTAACCAATTCTGTGCGTCGTGTCATGTGCGAAGTTCAAGCAGAGTAAATAATCTATTTGGAAGAGTCACTATCTCTCCGCTTTTCTTCATAAACGAGAAATCTTCATCACTTTCTTCGGCAATTTCTTTTGATCGGAAGGGCTTCCTCGTCTCTCCGCTTACCGAAATGCGAGTCATCTGCTTTCGTTCACGAGTTGATCCGTACGATCTTTCTTTGGCTTTTCCGTTCGCCTCCTATTTGGCCATCTCTTTGTGTAAGATTTGAATCGGCTCTTCTTCGGTGCCAACAATCCTTTCCCTTATGTCCGATCCGGCCCGCAGATCCAACACATACCTCTCAGTCTATTCGCAATAGTGTGAAGAGCTGTGGCGATGCCTGAACCGTTAACGAACTTCCTTTCAAAATGCAATAAAGTTTCTCGAGCAACCTCGTAGGACATTTCCGGATTGGAATGAATCGCTGTAACCGCTTGGGAGTATCTTCTTGGTAACCCTTCGATGAAAAAACCAATTAGTTCCTTCTCGTCAGTAGTAAAGTAGGGAGCATAAAAATTGGCAAATACAAAACAAGCGTTTTAATATAAGGAAACATGACATCCATACAAGTAAGGTATTGTTATGTACCGGCAACATTTGACAATAATGTGTGCTACAAAAATCATTTCTTGATCTTCCCTCCTTGTTTTTCAAAGCACTCCTGCAATCTGCTGGGCATGCCATCGAAAGACGACCCCAACAGATCAAACGACATACTGTCCCACATTTCTTCTACCAGACGTTTCCAGTCATTGTAATCTGTTGGGCCATGTTTGGCAAGAGAACATTTACTAAGTCCCCACCAGTTTTCGATCGGTCTCAAGTCTGGGGAGTTTGGGGGCCACGGTAGGAGTTCGATTCCACGATCTTTCAGATACTGCTTTGTCGTTCGAGCTGAATCCAATTTCTTCATTATTCGGTAACATGTTCTCTAAAGGTATACCTGATCTTTTACTGGCCTCCTGTCTGTTTCTGCTGCAACTTTCCCAAAGAACTCAGAGTGTGTGTCTATTCTGCTGCTCCATTGCTCATATTATCCGTAAATTAACTATGCAACAACCTTGCATTAGTTATATGGCTTCAATGCGATAAACCTGACCTACCAACGTTTATAATCAACCCCTTCACCGATTTTGCATGTTGTAAGGTCATTATTTTACATACATTTTAACATTATGTAAATACCCTACTTTTGCCAATTTTTATGCTCCCTACTTTACATCCCATCTGTTGCAATTCACTAGACATCGTCTTGATCTAAGCAAATTTTCTTCCATGGATTCACTATCCGATTTTTCAATTCTTGCGAGATCGATCTTATTCTTGATTCTTTTTTGCGAATCCATACCTTCTTTTCTTTGTTTCAGTCGCTCCCAAATATCTTTTGCTTTCTCTAGCCTCTTACAGATATTGCCTGTTCTTGTGAGATGGATAGCATAATCATAGAATACGCTTCATCGTTTTTTCTTTTCCATTCCTCCCACTTTTTCAAACTTAAGGGATCTTCACGTAGATTCGATTCCTCTTCAGTCAACACATCATAAACATGACGACCTTTTGAGTAGAGCAGAAATTCTTAATCTCTATGTGAGATAATTGTTTATTATTAGTATTTCTATCTTCGGTACTCCAAAGAATTCCATCTTGCCTGAGAAAAAATTGCCGCAACTTGGAAGACGAAATGTTCGTTAGAATCCAAACTTTATTTTCTCCACTAGTTGCTTGCTTCCTTGTGACATCTGTCGTTTGCCCTTCTTCATTGGCTTCACTCGACAAGGAGAAGTCCGCAGCTCATTCGAACGAGGCTTAATGGTGAGTTTGAAGAAACCACGCTCTGCTACCAGTTGTTGGAATTCTTCTTAAAACATTCATAATGAATTATCGAAATAAACATGAAGACGCTCGACTGAAACATTTAACTTATTTAATCGAACAAATAATTAAAAAAACATACAATGTAGCCCTAAATGTAAGAAGCTAAAAATCCATTTTACTTATCGTTGGCATGGCAACGTTTCTCCTTAAGAGCTAGCAATCCAATAATATCATGCGCGCTAATAATTATGTCTTAGTAATTACATTATTACATCATTACATATACAAATATTGTTGAGTTGTAAGTCTCACAGACTGTCCACGAAAACGTTATTGGTTTACATTACTACACAGCTTTAAGAAACTAACATTATTCCATTTCATATATAATTTACGACCACATCAGACTGTGAGAGATTGTTTACCATCTGTGAAGGGACTCCAACGTTTGACACCTACTAAACAGTCATATTACCACCATTTTCAACTAAGAATGTGTTATCATCGAATGTCAACATCTGCGTAGAATTTCTTCTAGAGGAGTCTCCAACGTTTGGATCTACAGGAAGTCATAGTGAGTTTTGAGTGGTCAAATTTAATTTCATCGAACTTAAATACATTTCATCTGTGCATTTTCTTACATGGAAATGGAAAATATCATATCATTACTTTAAAAATAAAATTTTATTCTTTATTCGATATATTGAAATGAAATGGAAGAGTCCATGTTGAATTAGTGGGCTTGTTTAATTGTTCTCAGGATAATCTTGTATATCCGCAGAATCAGTTTTAATTGAGATTTAACAGAACGTTTGCTGACACATTTTAGCATATTAGTTTACTAATTGGCCATTTATATAATGAAATAACTTTTCTCTTAGTGCCTACTAAATAATTTAGGAAACTAACACAATTATCGAGCTTTAATCATTTATTCTGTTTAATGTCATTAAACCAAACGAACTCGAACAAAGTTGGCGCAAATGCGATGCACATTATTAATATAATTTATAATACAAATAATATTTTCATCTTTACGATGACAAATGAAAGCAATTACTTGTTACATCCCAGCAAATACTGAGTCTAAAGATTCTTTAATTTTTGGTTAATTTCCCAGGCCGAGAGGAATTTGAAGAAGTCTAATAACACTCGTTGTAATTAATAAAAGAAGTGATTGTTAAAAAAATCAAATGCTTTAGCCTGCAAATTCCTTTGGAAAACATGCTGGCATTTAAGCCGTGTTTTTAGTGCTCGAACCGTTTAAAGTAATTACTCCCATTCCAAAGCGAAATGCCATTGAATCCATCCGTTGCTTTCCATTAGAAGGGGGAATTGAAAACCCCTTGCTGCCACCTAACAGGGAACAAATACATATATTTTAAAAAGGTTGACGTTTTTATTACTTTTTTGGAATGTTTAAAAAGGATCCTTTTCAGTCTACACTCCCCCCCCCTCTTCCTTCTTCCTTTTCCCTTATGTTTGTAATTGTGTTTTCATTCTTCGTTCGTTTTTATGGATAAATGGAAACCAAGAAATTAGGATGTTTAAGTAAAGGTCGGTGGAGAATTTTTTTGTCCCTTTATCTAGCTGTAAAATAGCATGTTGCAAATTTAAATTACGGGATTGAGGAATTAATTTCATTTGTAAATTAAAATGCAATCTTTAATCATGTTTATTTTGAGTAATAAATATTGCAATGCCGTCTAATGCATGCTACTGCAATCCGAAAAGAGAAATTTCATTAAAGAGATTGTGTTCGTAAAACTGTAAATACTGTGTATGATACGCGTAATTAAACAATTTTATCACATTAATGAACTGTAATTGTACAGGGTGCGGCAGCGTTCATAGCGTAATATTAATAGCACACCATAAGGAAGTAAATGCTTTTTATTTCTTACTCTTTATATCGAATATTAGTTACAAGTATGCCATTTGTTAATTTGTAAGTCAATGTTTGATTGGGTTAATTAATGTTTGACTATAACTCCTGTCAAATGACATCTCCGCTGAATAACACATTCATCTAAGCGGCGTTGGAATCTGTCCATAACTCGTCTGGGATATTGCCGATGGCAGTTCTGATGCAGTCCTTCAACTCAGGAATGGTGGGACAACATGTTCGGAATACACTGCCTAAAGAAAAAATACATCTTGCTTGAGGAAAAAATACACTGCCTAAAGAAAAAAAATCAGCAGTTGAGAATTCGGGTGACCGTGGCGGCCAGGAGATGTCACCATAACGAGAAATTAGTCTCCCCGGAAAGGTCTGTCGCAAGAAAGCTATGCAAATTCTGGCTGTATGCGAGATCGCTCCGTCTTGTTGAAACCACAATTGGTCGATATCCACATTCAACATTTATTCCAATAATCATTATTCCAACGCCACTTAGATGAATGTTTGTGCAGCGGGGACATCATTTGACAGGACTCATATTCAAACATTAATTAACCCAATCAAATATTGACATAAAGAGCAATAAATAAAAAGCATTTATTTCCTACTGGCGTGCTATTAATATTACGCTATGAACGCTGACGCACCCTGTAGTTACAATTTACTTCATTAGTAGTGTAATGGTTTTATTTAATAGGCTTAGAATAATGTGTTTGCTTATTAGGAGCTTTAGCTAAAAGCTACTGATAAAAATGCACGCTTTGTCTGTACGTTTATCCGTCCGGCCGTCCGCCGTTTGGACGCTAACTTGATAACGGATTAACTTCTTCAAATTCTGTTTTCACAAATATAGTCATCAAAGTCTTAGCTCGGCTATATCAACGTTTCAGGCGTTTTCGTGGACCTCTTCAAGTCGATTGCACGTGCTAAAACAATGACCATAAAGAATTTACTATCTGGCCATTCGTCACCGGACACCTCTCCGAAAGCGATTGGGATCATCCGTACAAGTCATATAACCTATAAAAGATATTGACTGGTTAGAATACACTCATAGCAGCTATTGCAGTCAATATGAACAGATGACGCGAACTTAGTGTGGGGAAAAAGGGGATGATCATTGGAGCTCACTTGTTTGGAAATTCGATCCATGAGATTTCCAACAAATTTCAGATATCCCTCTTGACAGTAAGTGATGTTATTTTGAAGTGGAAGCGAGAGAGGGTTATAAAATGCTAACCTAGACCCAGTAAACCAACGAAACTGACAGATCGCGACCGTCGATGCTTGAAACGTGGGATGATGTCAAACCGGAAGGCTTCGTTAAAAACCTTGGCACAGGACTTGCGATCGGCGTCGTCAGATGCAAGTGATCGTACCGTCCACCGGGAGATCGTCGCACTTGGTAATCATGGACGAGCAGTAGTTCACAAGCCAAGGAGCACCACTGCGATCGCTTTCTCGCAGCTAAAGCTCATCTTGGAATATTTGCAAGATTTTATTTAAATGATTGTAAACTCCTTGTTGATAGTTATTAAACATATTGGACCTGTTGCACGATTGAGTGGCGCGACAATCAAACTGCTTTTAAAACCATCATATGGAGCGATGAATCCCGCTACCAGTTGTGGGGGCCCGATGGACATGTGTGGGTTTGGCGAATCCCCAGCGAACGATATTTACAGAACTGTGTCGTACCCACAGTGAAATTCGGAGGAGGTGGCATCATGGTCTGGTCTCGATTTTCCTGGTATGGTCTTGGTCCTCTTGTTTTAGTTCACGGAACCATGAATGCCGAAGCATACCAAACAGTTCTGGACAATTCTGCGCTATCGACATTGGTAAAGGCCCATGCCTGTTTCAGCACGAGAATGCTCCCTATCATGCAGCAGGCGTTATTAACACCTGATTTCAGGAAATGTGTGTGGGGAAATTGATTGGTCAGCCCAAAATCCAGACTTCAACCTCACCTTTGAAACGAAGTGGAGCGCCGATTGAGACCCAGCCATGCCGCCTGAAGAACATCACTGTGCTCTTTGCCAATTTGAGGACTGAATGGAGCAAGATTCTCGCCGACACGTATCGCTGATTGGTGGGAAGTCTTTCTCGAAGGGTGCGGCTATCATTGCGGCGACAGGCAAGGTCCAGTTTAAATTAGTGGTATGGGGTGCCCGGTGACGAAAGGCCAGTCGATTTGTCAAGAATGAATATAATGTCGCTTTCTGTTTATCTTTTAAGCGTTGTTTACATGGGCACGGGCACTTAACGATCGCTTTGTCGCAGCTAAAGCTCCTTCTTTGAATATTTGCAAGATTTTATTTAAATGATAATTATATAATATAATGGACCTATTGCACGGTTGAGTGGTGCCACGATCGAACTGCTATGAAAACGAGGCGTATGTGGCAAGCTATTGCTCCGGTGGACAATTATAAAAATGTGTTATTTATTCATTGAAATTAATAGTTAACTGATATAAAATTCATCGGTAAATATAGACTGTTAATGCTAGAATTGAATATTTCTGCATTAGCAATTGTTAACTTATAATACTGGATTGTCTATTTAAAACAATTTTTAACAATTAAAATATACTAATAATTTTCTTTCATGCAGAAAATCAAACATAACAACCCGTTAATTTCAATGAATCTATAACACACATTTTTATAATTGTGCATCAGAGCAACATACTTTCACATACGCCTCGTTTTCAAAGCAGTTTGATCGTGGGGGCAATCAAGCATGCAATAGGCCCGTTAAATAAAATAAACAAATTAAAGTTTGCCAATGTTGAGTTACTTCGAGAAGATTAAGGTTTGAAGTGGAACAAGTGTTTATAGTTTATAGTTGAAGGTGGAGAAATCTCTTGAATAAAGATTTGTTAACGCCTTGAGGAATTTTATTATTATTATTATTATTATTAAGTTTATTAAGTTTAAAGTTTTTTACATCATTCATACAAAACATTGCAAATACAGCAGAGTGTAAAGCCTATTGATAAGTATAAACAATATAAAAAATCTAAGATATACAAATTAATAATAATAGAAATCCAAAAAAGCAAAAGCTTGTACTAGGATTTCTTAAAGAAATCAATCAATAGATAACAAATAGAGAAAAACATTTTCAATATAATTTGTATCTAACAATATAATTTAGTTAGATAGAAAAAGGAAACATGATATCAATATCAATATGTGTGCTTAACCAGTTTTTAATAGCCAATTTACAGTTTCCGTTTATAGAATTCTTTTTTATTTCCATCGGGATATTATTGAAATTTTTTTTGATAAAAATAAAAATTGATGTGCTGCGAAAGTGTGAATTATCTTTGGTACTATAGTTGGACGTAGTATGAACAAATTGAGTATCCAACTATGCGATGGGTTATAAAGTATATGCGATGCCAACCCTCTAATTCAACGGCTTAGGGTTATCAGTAGTCGACTGAAACAATATACAAACAAATTTACCAAGAAGCCTAGTTTAATTAACCGAATAACCCATGAAACAAATGAGGAAACATATTCCACGTACCCTAACGCTAGTTTTTCTTCTTTTAAAACCGATACGGCAACTTTGTAAATATAGATTCTCCTTAACTCTAAATAAAGAAGGGATTCCTTCTGCCCAAATACAACCTTTAAGATGTAATTATGGAAATTATTTAATTTATATAAATGAGTCTTATATATGCCACCCCATAGCTTTATTCCATATTGAAGAATGGAATAAAATAAAGCATAATATGATAATTTCATTAGGGACCCTGGAAGATTCATTTTTAAATGTATTAATGTCCAGCCAATATGTTTTAGTCTCTTATATAAGGAGATACAGTGATATTTCCAGCTAAGACAAGAGTCAACTATAATACCCAAGTAATTAAAACGACTAACATTTTCAATCTCACCACAATTTTTTGTACAGCTATTTCTACATAAATAACTATGGAAGAATATAGAGTTATGATTTGAATAAATATCATAATAAGAAAATATTTGGAATTTAGATTTGCTTGGGTTAAAGCGTAATCCAATATCGTCTAACCATTTGGATATCAAATTAAGTTCACTTTTCACATCAGTTAAATTAGCAGAATATTCATTAGTATATAAAATATCTAGATCATCCGCATATGCATAAATAGAACCAGCACTATTTAAATAAAAATTATTATTAATAAAAAAATTAAACAAAATGGGAGCTAAAATGGTGCCCTCAGGTACACCTCTCTCCAGGAATAAAGAGTTACTAATTATATCATTCAGTTTTGTGACAACAGGTCTTTCCAGCAAATATGATCTAAACCAGTCATTAGTCAAGCCTCTAACTCCAGCATTATGTAGTTTCAATAATAAAAGATTATGATGAACAGAGTCAAATGCTATTGTTAGATCCAGGTAAAGGATGAACGGATTCAATCCATTATCCATAGCTTGTACTATTTGTGTTAGTATCATTTGAAGAAAGGGCTCAGTACCACCATTCTTTCGAAAGCCAAATTATTTTTCAGAAATTAATTTATATTTCTCCAAATAGCCAACAAGGCGAAGTTTCATTGCTGATTCAAAGATCTTAGAGAGAGGAGATGTAATGATTATAGGCCGGTAGTTACCAAAATCATTCTTATCTCCACTTTTATGAATAGGGATGATAAGTGAGGATTTTAACAATTGTGGAAAACACCGGTATTAAATGACAGATTTATTAAGTAAGAAAGAGGAGATGCAATTAGAATCTTAATGATTTTCAAAAGTTTTGCACTAATATTGTCAAAAAAGGAGTTATTTGAAGGTTTCAATTTAGAAATGTAACGAACAACCTCACAATCTGTCACTGGTGTCAAGAAGAAAGAAGTTTCATTATTAGTGTTATTTGGATCAGACAAATCCATCTCTTGATTGATTTCAAACTTACAACAGCTTTTAGAAAAGAACTCATTTATTTTGTTAACATCACTATTATCATTTATAATTTTTGGACTACTCTTACCTTTATTATTAATTAAATTGTTTATTACCTTCAATTTACTTTTTATACTGTTATTGGCTTGTAAAAGCTGTTCTTGATAATATTTTAGTTTTACCTTTCTAATTTCTTTCGTCACTTCCTTCCTTACTTTCTTATAACTGACCCTCCTTTCGTTATCATTAAAATTTTTTAGCATATTTCGATAAACTTTATCTCTTATATGCATTAATTTAATTATTGAAGAATTAATCCACGGTTTATAAAACCCTTTTTTCCTGTTGTAAATTTTTATATGGCTCGCTTCAATAATACATTTTTTGAGATGTACGATAAACCAAGTCATTTACATCATCCAGTTCATAAAGTGGATCCCAGTTAGTATCCGAGACCAAAGTATTCAACATACCATAGTCAATACTAGATAAAGTATGTGGTTCATCTAAATTACTATTATTATTACTCATTATCTTTAGTTTTAAAGGAAAATGATCAGTAATTGAATTTTTGAAAACAAAAATCTCAGTAACCTTACTAATAACACATTGATCAGGTGTCGCGGAGGACTCCTGCGTAATTCTAGTAAGTAAATCAATTGTAGGAAATAACTGGTTACTTCTAAACAAATCTAAAATTTTTGTTGAATTATGTTCCAAGGAATCACTTAGCAAATCACAATTCAGATCACCCATAATGATAAGAAAATTAACACTTAAAATAGGAATAATTTCCTCAAATTCTTTTATAAAGTCCATTAGAGGCTTGGAAGGACTCTGGTATAGTGCCAGTAGGTGGATATTTGTATTATTGGGAAGAAAGCATTTCAAATATAATGAATCTGCAGAGGAGATGTCTAGAAGTATTTTGTGAGAATAAACACTAAAATGTGTATAAACCACAATGCCACTAGCTCTATTGAGGTCCGTGGATCCACAAAACATTTCATAATCAGGAATCCCAAGTATATCAGGATTTATTTCCTTAAGCCAAGCTTCGCTCAGAACAATTATATGAATTTTAGTTCCTAATGAAGACAAAAAGACCAGGAAATTATCGAAATTTTTTTGCAATACTTCTTATATTTAAGTGTAAAAGAGTAATATCATTATTTTTTGTCACACAAACAGAGAATTCAGATATATTTTCAACATATTTTGAAGAGCTAAAAACAAAATCATCAGCATTAAAGAACATGATGGTTAAAATAACTATTATATATACCTATCTAAAACCATAATTATAAAGAAGCCAAGTCAGCAGCTGACTTTATCTGGATAATATTAGATTTCTCATCCTTTCTCATAAAGATCGAACCATTGGAGCACCAGACAAATTTATAGTGTTTCTCATTTTTCCAGTTTCTGGCTTGTCAAAAAATCCCACTGAAATACGGAGACAAATGTTCATTTACAAAAATGTTATAGGTTTCCCTACAAATACCCACATCGTATGTTGTTAATTGACGGTATTTCTTTCTCTTATTGTAAATGATGTCCGATTTAACTTATTTACTATTGAATTTCACAACAATGGATCTTGGACGATTTTTTCTAGTTGATTTACCTTGGACACGGTGAATGATATTTATATCGTGCTTCCCAATGGGTACCTCCAGTTTATGAGAGATTTTTTCCACAATTTCGTATAGATTTTCATTTGGAGATTCCGGAACACCGTCTATCAGTAAATTTGAATTATATGAGTATTGTTCAAATTGATTCATTTGTTGTTGCAATGACATTACTTGATTTTTAAGAATGTCATTTTCCTTTTGTAAATTGAGGTTATCAGACAAGCACTTTGCCAAATTCTTCCCCAAATTAGTAATAACATCATCCATACTTGATAGTCTTTTAAGATTTCCATCATAAGAATCTGATATGAATTGGAGTGAGTTTTTCATAGCTACGACATCTTCTTTAATTGATTGGAATGATTTCAGTTCACCCAATATATGTGTTAGCTGCTTATTTATCTTTGCAGTTATAATTTCAGATATATTTACTTGCTCATTCTGTAAAAGAAATTCCGTACCACCCTCGGTTAGCGAATGGACTCTTCTACATGGAGTATTACTAGATCTCTTATGCTTGGCTTCAGAATCATCTGTTGAAATTGTTATAGAGGCAGTCATTTTGTTTTCGTCCTGCCTCCTTGTTTTATTTTCCAGTTTACATTTTTTGCAACGCCAAACCAGACGTTTTTCGTGAGCCATTGATTTCCAAGTAGTTTTACACAATGAGCATTCGTGATGATAATTTGAATTGCAGCCATTGCATGAGATAAAACTTTGATTTTTCTCCAGTCCGTTTTCACAGTTGCCGCATCTGTCTGTCATCTTTGATTTCATAATTCAGATGGCCGTGTGAGTTCAAGATCAAATGATTCAATGGCAAAGCAGTAAGTCAAAGGAGAAATGTGTGAGGGGAGAAAAAGGGTAAAGGGAAGGGAAGAAGAGTGAAGTGGAGCCAAAAGGGAAATAAGAAAATAAAGCAACTAAAAAAGGGAAAAAAAGAGAAAAGAAAAGACTAAATATAAAGGAAAAAAGTGGAGTGAAAAATGAAAAAAACTAACATATAAGCCGGAATAGTAGACAGAGGAGGTGGGGAGAAAATCCTATTCGGAAGTATAGGAAGTATAAAGCAGGCAACGGGACTAGGGAATGAATGAAGAACTGAAGTAATACATTGAAAGTTGAATCAGTCATGGAAAAGTCGATGTTGCTAGAAGAATAGTTGCATATGATGACTGGTAGAAGAAGACTGGAAGAATTTTTGTGGTTAAAGTGGTGTAATTTTGATTTAATGTTTTTGAGAATTACCATTCTCATCGCCAGTTTGAATTTTTTGAAATAAATGTGAAAGATAATGAATTCTATTCCAAAACTTTGATGGTCATATTTTTGAAAACCGAATTTGAAAAAGTTAATCCGTTTTCAAGTTATCGTGAAAACAGCGGACGGCCGGATGGATAAACGTACAGACCAAGGGCGCATTCTTATAAGTAGCTTTTATGCTAAAGCTCCTAATAAATAAAACCTTTTTCTTATCAAGTAAAATTACACCCATTTCAACCACATCAATTCTTCCAGTCTTCATCTACCAGTCATTCCCTTCAACTATTCCCTTCAACATCTCCTTCTCCATGACTGCTTCAATTTTCAACTTACTATATCAGTTCTCGATTCGTTCCACAATGCATCAAAAACTCTTTCTTAGAAGCATCTCTTCATTATCAACTCTAAACTTTAATGACTTTAAATACTTGTTCCATTTCAAGCCTTCAAATTATTATACAGGGTGATTCAAAATGGTGTCCGGTATTTCAAAATTTTACTACGCATTAATTATACAGGGTTTAAAATGCTGGAAAACTCAAATATTTTTTGATTCTAGCATTACAAATGTTCTATGAGACTCCCTCGAGTCGCCCGGAAAATGTCAAGACGATAATCAATCTCATCCCAAACTCCTTTCAGTATGTCTGTTGTTACTACAGGGTGATTCAGTCAATTTCTGACCATTTCAGTACTATGATTTATTGACCATTAATGTTTACAAACTTAGCATTTCAGTATGATATTTTAGGCAGTTCGGAGTTTTTATTCCCGTGGAAAAGTCTTGATGATATGCTCAATGTGGCCACCACGAACGTTTTGAACTGCTCGCAGCCGAATGGTGAAGTTGTTCATAACTCTATCCAGGATTTCTGCATCCACAAGAGTGCAGCAGTCGACGATGCTTTGTCGCAGCTGGTCTAGGGTTCTTGGTGGTGTAGTGGACACACTGTCTTTAAGGAACCCCCAGAGATAAAAATCACATGGGTTTAGGTCAGGACTCGTAGGGGGTCAAATAAAGCCACCCCTGAATCGATCTGGAAACCTGTTTGAAATGACACGATTTCCGAATTTCTGATTGAGAAAGTCTAGCACTTCATTAGTTGTGTGAGGCCTGCCCCATCCTGTTGAAACCATTGATGTCGAAGCGGTATACGCCTCCTTCGCAGCTCGGGGATGAAGAAGGTTTCCAACATGTTAAGGTAAGCCTGTGACGTTATGGTGCCCTCAAAAAAGAACGGACCAATGATGCCTCTTTTGGAAATCACGCACTAAGCCATAACCTTTCGTGGATGAAGAGGTGACTTATGGATCTCATGAGGGTGCTGGGAATCCCAAAAACGAACGTTGTGTTTATTAACGTCACCTGACAGGTGGAAGAAGGCCTCATCTGACACCCACAGGTTGTTCACAATGTCCTGATCGGCTTCCATTTCTGCTCCAAACTCCATCGCAAAATGTTGTCGCTTCTGTCTTCCAGTGCCTGTTAACTCCTGATAAACATGGATCTTGTACGGGAGCAGGTGTAAATCCTTTCTCAAAATTCGCCACGTCGTTGTATAGGACAGCCCTTCTTCAATGCATAGGAGGCGAACAGATTTTTTGGTAGGGGAATCGACCAACCTTGTGCGAACGTTTTCGACAACTTCGACCGTTCGAATACAAGCTTCGTTCCCGCCTTTTTTCTTGCCTTTAACACATCCAGCGGCACGAAATTGCTTGACAAAATCCATGAATGCTTGCCTGACTGGTGCGTCTCGACACTTATACTCCTTCCGGAACTTTCTTTGCACGGTTACAGGTGATTTTGTCTCGAAATACCATTCGACAACCTTGCATTTCTGCTCTGTTGATAAAGCGGGCGCCATTTTTCAACAATACGATTTTCATGCAGCGCCGTTGCAGCAATACAAACTCCAACTATTTAGAAATTCGATATGGCGCTCACATTCTTTCAATTGTTTATCCCTAGTGCACGTCATTCGAATGAAATGGTCAGAAATTGACTGAATCACCCGGTCCCGTGCATTTGTGTTTACAAAGATATCCAGTTTCCAGAAATTGATAATACCATTTACGGATGCTCTTGTTAGTAGGGCAATTTTTATGAAATTGCCTACGAAATGCCCGCTGGACTAAAATTATAGTGTTTGTTTTTCCATACTCTAAGATGCTATATGCCTTTTCATTCACAGCCGCCATCTGTATTTTTATCGCGACACTCGTACCACCACAGCCTCCAATTGCGGGAAGGTTAAAATATTTGAGTTTTTCTGCATTTTAAACGCGATCTGCAGAAAAAAAGCAGATCTGCTTATTATAAAAAAAGCATTGTAAAATTTTGAAATGCCGGACATCATATTGGATCACCCTGTATTATACAGGGTGTCCATGAAGTCTGGTAACATGGCAGATATCTCAAAGCTGCCAGGTAGGCGAGATCTGATGAGTGTGATTTACAGGAAATGGGGGGGGGATTCATTGCCTCACTCAAATTTGACTCTGACCCCCAAATTTAAGGTCATCCATTTGCTAACTCGAAAGCTATTAAAGATAGAGAAAAATTTCCAATTGCTACCCTGTAGAGCAACACCACATTAGTCTTAAAACAATTTTTAATCACACCCTTTCCCTTGAAAGATTTTGAGAAAATGGGCGAGAAAGACTCACTCAAGGTCAGGTTGGGCTGGCCAGATTGGCTGAGGTTTCTAACACATTTGCATTGCAGTAAAGCACACCGTTGAGAAGGCTCATTAAGTGATTGACCTTGAGTGACTCTTTCTCCCCCATTTTCTCAAAATCTTTCAAGGCGAAGGGTGTGATTAAAAATTGTTTTTAGACTAATGTGGTGTTGCTCTACAGGGTAGCATTCGGAAATTTTTCTCTATCTTTGATAGTTTTCGAGTTAGCAAATGGATGATCTTAAATTTGGGGGTGAAAGTCAAATTTGAGTGCGGCAATGAATTCACCACCCCCCACCCCCTATTACCTATAAACCAAACATCAGATCTCGCCTACCTGGCGACTTTGAGATATCTGCCATGTTACCAGATTTTTTGGACACCCTGTATAACTATCTACAAGTAGTGTACAACAAGTGTAATGGTTTTATAGGAAAACAGGATGGGAAAGGACAAATATTTCCGAATATTTATTTAGCAATTTTTATTTTAATTAAACACTTTTTTTATTATCACAAGAAATGCTATAGACAAAGGAAACCACTGTTTCATAAGAAAAATATTTTTATTGGCCCACCACTCACTAAGAGTGAAAGTCTGTGTTCGTTTAGGAAACTCAAAAGATTTTTTTCTGAAATCAACTGAAAAACTCATGATTCGATAGATATGAGGGCTGTTTTTTTAAATAAGGTCAGTTTTGTAATAAAAACAAAACTACTATATATTTTTTCAAAAATTTCTTAACTAGATTCTATATACCTTTAACTATTTTTCCACATAGTTTTCAAGTTTTCTTAAGCACTTGTCATACCGCTCAGTGAGTTCCGATGATCACTTCATTGAAGTCTGCCACCGGTGAAGAAAGCCACGCAGTTTTCACTTGTTCATCGTCGTTGAAATGCAGGCTGCGTATGAACTCCTTTAGATCCCGGAACAGATGGTAGCCACTGGACGCGAGGTCCGGACTGTTAAGCGGGTGCTCAAGTTGTTCCCAAACAAAAGATCTGATTAATTGGGAACAACTTGA